>JARHVA010002552.1:1215000-1287500 GCA_037957365.1 Torreya grandis | reverse complement strand
GTATTTTTCTTCATAAATTGTCTAAAACAAGATTTTTGAAGAATCCTTTTCCAAGGAAAGTGTCCTATACGATTCCCCTGAAGGGTCATTTATTCAGGAAAGTGGTCAATAAAAAAAATCTAAAAGGGTATTTCTTCAACAAAAATCCCATAGAAAAAATTCTAAAAGAAATGGCCCAGGGAATTGGTTTTCCAACATAATAATGACAATTACATGAATGGCAATTTTAGGCTACAAGAAATAGTCATTTGAATTCAAAAGACCCAAGACATTTACATGGAAATCAAATATGTTCAAGCAAACATTAAAGTGAAACTTCATGAAATAGATGTTTGGGCTCAAAAAATAAGATAAATGGCTCACGTTCAATCATATAGAAGATCCAGTGGTAGTTAGTGATGAATAGGTTAATGGGTTCAGACAAATCAATGGCATGCATTCAATTACAAATTTAGATCAATAGTGAGTGGGGGATAGAGTAGGTCTTTCAGACCTAGTATAGATCAAAGGTCAGTAACTCATCAATGGAAAAATATCAGGCATCAAGTAGAGTGTCATATATTATAACTATAAGAAAACTAATAATTTAGATTGGTTTTCAACCTATATTTAATTTAGGTTTAGGTCCCAAATCATAGAGTAGGTATGTGATTAATGAAAAGAGTATCCTAAGCCATGCTTTTGAAAAACCTTCACTCAAAGCACACATGGCATGGCTCTATCAGTTTTAAGATATGAGGATCTTGTCCTTATAATGAATCCAAGTGTAAGGTATGGTGAGATTCACAGAGCAAATTTGGTAGATTGGATAAATAATTAGAGTATTCAATAATGATCAAAACCTTCAAATATACTTTCTCCTTGAAAGGATCACAACTCACCATATAAAACAAACTCTTGTCCTCTAGTGCACTTTTCTCAGCCAATGAGAAAAACTTGAGAACTAACTAGAGCTATTGAAGGATAAATGTTGATGATGGACTTGTCCTAATTGGAATAAAGGGTAGTGGGGCATCCTTTGAAATGTGGATCTAATTCAATGATCATGAACAATAGGCCCCTATTCTTTCTCTCTCTATTTCTCTTCCCTCTTCTATATATCCCATTCTTTTCATTTTGTAAAGGGGTTCTCTGATTTGAAATTTTTAGAGACTAGTTCTCTCTAATTTGGAAAGTTTAGAGGAACTAGGATACTCTTTGAGATATTGAAAATTTTGCTTAGCCTGATTAGGCTCGACCCTGCCAAGTATTTGTAAGAACTACCTCTTGATGCAATAAAGGATTTTCTTTGCCTACCTCTTGACTTGGATTTGTGTCTATTAAGTTACACACTATGGCATTGTGTGAAGAAGAATCTTCCTCATCCATGGTCCTTATTTTTAACCTTATTTAGGGAGTTTTCAATGCTATTTGTAGGTCTAGATTAGTGTTCTTTATTCCATTAATGTGATCTTTCAGTGAGTCTTATAAATCCTCTTTGTTTCTATTCAATGCTTCCTGAACCTCTTCCACGAAACACTTATGCAATCATCTTGATCTTGATATTATGTGAGCTAATATTATCCTCTACAGATCTAGTTTGGGTTCAAGATTATGGGAGTTCCCCATTTTTTATTTGGTGCATCGCCTGGTTAACTTCCTTAGGATCCTTTTTCCCTTTCTAACCCTTTTCCATATGAAGCATTAGTTTTAGGTGAGCATCAAAGAGGAAGCTAGCCTGCTCCAGAGGTTCAACCTCATTACAGGATACCCACAGTCTAAGGTTATTCTAATATTGTAGCTAGAAGTGGGTAAGCCTAAAAAACTCTCCAACAAGGGTGAAATTCTATGCTACAAAATGTTTTGGCATGCCCAGTGGGACTAAGGTCCAAAATAGTAAAAGGATTTTTGGTGTTGTTATTCTACCTATCAGCCTTTAGAGGCATTTAAAAAATATCAATGTTGAATCTGAACATCTATGATCTGGTTTAAATAGTCCAAGTGCCTAATCATCATTGTCTAATATGTTCAAGCAATTATCTTTTGATCAACATGCTTATTCTCTACCTCAACATCAAACTTATCAAGCTAACAATGTTTATGTGTTCCCCCTAAGTGGCCCTCAAATAACCTATCATCCCTATCATGGCCTTTTCCCTCCTCCCACTCCTATGTATGACCAATATCAGTCTCCTTTGCATTCAAATCAGTCCTATAATTCTCCTTGGCAAGATTCTGTTTATCATGTTACATCCTTGTCAGGATTCAAACAAGAATTATCAAACTATTTGGAGTTGATTAGGGATATTGGTAGGGGTTTAGAACTTTTTCCAATCATCCCTATTCATGTTCTACAAGAAGTAAGGAGTTCTCTTCAATTGGTCAAGAACAGGTGGTTAGTTTGTGATAGGGAGAATAAGGTGTGGCTGAAAAGCATTATCCAAGATTCAAAAAGTGTGTTGATATCTTATGAAAATCAGCAAGCTCATTTAGATCAGTCTTATGTGTCCTCTCCTTTCCAAGAGCCAATTAGTTTGCCCTTTCCTACCCCAATGCCCATTCCCACTCAAAATCATGAATCTCTTCCATTGTGGATCTTCTCCTACACCTTTGACCATGATTATGCCATGCCTTCTCTTGTGAAACCACCCTCTCCTATATCCATTCAAAAATAAGAAAAAGGTGGCTATTCTATACACATTTCCATCATGGAAATTAGTTTAGAAAGGCACCTGAAGAAGGAAGAGGTGTCAGTTGTGGTGGTCCAAGAGCCAGTTTAAGAGAAGGAGGAGTTAGTGGTTGAAGAAAATAAAAAAAATGTGTTATCTCAGCATAATGAGCTTTCCCTACAAGAGTTCCAAGACTTTTTCTTCCTCCTTCAAGAACCACCAAAGATACCACTCAAAGTACCTATTTGGAAAGACACTCTCTTAAACTATGAGTAAAATGAACTTCTTCATCCTCCCACCATCTCCCTCTTGGAGGAAGAGCCTATTTTATAAGGAATAAAGGAGGAGATTAGATTCAAATTTGAGTCTGAAGAGGATGACGCAAGTGTCTATGATGAAGATATCATGATAGGCAATCCACTCTAAAAAAGGGAGGAAAAATCAGGTTTAGACCAGTTATTGTGGCATGGCTTTGACATTGATGAATTAGAGCCTGAAGGTAGTATCCCTTGAAAGGTGTATATCATTCAATGATCATAGAAAATGTGCCCCTTTCATTTTTCTCTCTATTTCTCTTCATTCTTCCATATATCCCATTCTTTTCATTTTGTAAAGGTGTTCTTTGATTTGAAATTTTTAGAGACTAGTTCTCTCTTATTTGGAAATTTTAGAGGAACTCGGATACTCTTTGAGATATTGAAAAATATGCTTAGCTTTATTAAGCTCAATCCTACCAAGAATTTTTAAGAACTACCTCTTGATGCAATAAAGGATTTTCTTTGCCTACCTCTTGCCTTGGATTTATGTCTATTGAGTTGCACACTATGGCATTTTGTGAAGAAGAATCTTCCTTGTTCATGGTCCTTCTTTCTAACCTTGTTTAGGGAGTTTTCAATGATGTTTGTAGGTCTATATTAGTGTTATTTATACCATTAATGTGAGCTTTCAGTGAGTCTTAAAACTCCTCTTTGTTTCTATTCATTGCTTCCTGAACCTCTTCCGTGAAACACTTATGCAATCAGCTTGATCTTGAGATTTTGTGAGCTAATATTATCCTCTGTAGATCTAGTGTGGGTTCAAGCTTATGGGAGTTCCCCATTTTTTATTTGTTACATCCCCTAGTTAACTTCCTTAGGAGCATTTTTCCCTTTCTAACCCTTTTCCCTATGAAGCATTAGTTTTAGGTGAGCATCAAAGAGGAAGTTGGCCTACTCTAGAAGTTCAACCTCATTACAAGATACCCAAAGCCTGAGGTTGTTCTAATATTATAGGTAGAAGTGGGAAAGCCTAAAAAAATCTCCCATAATGGTGAAATTATATGCTATAACAGTGCCAATACAATACAAATGCCCAAATGATCCCTGAAACCATATAACATACATTGAAACTAAAATCTCAAATACTTTCTCCTACTAAATTCATGAGCCCAGGGTGCCCTAATGAGATATTCAAAAAAATATTTCCAAATCTCTATGCAAAAAGGGGTTTATAACCTAGATTTATGCCCAAAATGATAACCAGTAGTGAACACAAAGCTATATATCCAATTAGTAGATCATGTAAAACATCTCATTGCATTTCATTAACAAGATATAGTAAAGAACCACATGTATTTTCCATTAACTTGAAATAAAATCTTGTATACATAAATGTTTCAAAATTTTCCCATAGAGACAAGCATGGCATATTTGCTCCATGTTAGATAGGGCAGACATATATAAATGTTCTCAGAGCTTGTTAATGGTTGTATAAGCTACAACCACCTTAGAAAGAGATGCAAAATAAATATGTAGTAATGATCCCAAAATTTGTAAGATCATATACATAGAGAAGAACAAAGGACCACCAACAACCAATAACCTTGAATAGAAGACAAACCTTCTATTTATACATTTGCAAACCTTCAAATTCAAGAATAAAAGTTACAAATTGAAAAGGTACAAAACACCCCTTTGAGTTCTACCAAATTTCTCCCAGCTGGAAAAAATCCTTTGGCATACCTAGAATCTTCATGTACTTGAAAATAAAAAGATCCCTTTAACTGCCTCTTCAAGAAATGATGAAGATTTGAAATAAACATCTTGATTTCTTGGCTATAAATGTTCCTTACACGAGATGAAAGACAAATATTTGTGGTGGAAAGCCAAAAAAACTTTGTCTTCTTATGTAACTATCTTGGGGATGCCCTGGATCACATTCTTACATAGCTAGAACTCCTGCACTTGCAATGATTACATGGGGATATTATGGATCCATGATTGTTTGATTAATCTTTCCTTGGAGTGGCCTTCCTGGATCTTACAAACCTATAATTTTTCTCCCATGGAGGATCTTAGGCAAATAAATCAGATGAAAATATAAAATCTTATGTTTATTTCACCCTTTTTACTTTTTGGCCCCAAAATTGTATTTTCACATTTTTCAATTTACACTTTTACTTTTTGCAAATTTGCCCTTTTGCGCTTTTCTATCTTTACATTTGCTTTTATGCAAATTTGATTTTTTATAGTTTCCTCCATATTTCCTTTTTTAATGCATAAATGCATTATTTTCAATGTTCACCTTTTGGGGGAATCCTAGTCCTTTTATGAAAATTTGCACCAAGTGCAATTTGCACCAGATGCAATTTGCACCAAGTGTAATTTGCACCAGGTGCAATTTACACCAAGTAAAATGCTTTTCCCACTCAAATATCCCTTTGAAGTTGGAAAAATCTAGAGATGGGGATGCACTTTGCACATTGTGTTGGTGTAAAGTGAAAGTCAACCTCCCATCTCTACCAAACTTCATTCATCTTCCCTTCTATAGAATGTAGACCTACAAATGAACTTTGCATATTATACCATGAGTTTGTGCAAAGTGCACATTGATCTCCCATTTTTTCTAGACTAATATTTGTGCCTTTTTCATTAAATCTAGATATTTTCAAGAAATTTTCATGGTGCACTTGGTGCAATTTAGGATTTTGCATTTTTGCACGGTGCACTTCACACTTAATTTTACTTGGGAGTGTAGGGTCTCTTCTACACCTCTATTAAAACTTGTAAGTTTCTTTTTGATTTTACCATTCCATATTCCCAGTTGTAGTATAATAACCTATATATTATTCCTCGCCATAAATCATACCCTTTTCAAATTGATGCCTTAACACAACAATTTTTCTCTACTTGTACTACTCATTTGAACCTGAGGTGTTCAGTGTATGAAAATCTTCTTTACCCTAAAAACATGGTCATCAAAACCATTTCAAATTCTTGAACACCATTATATGAAATAAAGATGACAAGTTTAACCCCTCACCATTTTTTCTCATAGGGGCTAATTTGTACGATCATTAAAGTTTCTAGAATCTCCTCCTAATGAATCTTGAAACAAACGTGTGAGCTACATCAACAAGAAAAAGCCTTCTTGTTTTGAAATGTTCATTGGCCAAACTATTTTCCTAATTTATGGTCTACCAATGGTAAATTTCCATCATCACCTTTAAAATGTTCATATGTTATCAATTTATGTAGACAATCAAGAGTAGGCTCCACACATTTTGTATTCTTCAACTTAAATACAAGTCAAAGTGGCTAAAGAATATTTTTTGCATCTGATCCTTCCAAAGTATGACTAGTAGTAGATAGTGTTATTGTAATTACTTTAGTTAGCCTCAAATTTTAGTGTAAATTATCTTCTCTACTAGTATTAGATGCATTTGTATGAGAAGTTTGATTTTCTACTTCCTCTAAAGGAATTTGTTTTACCTCACCTCTCCTACACATCAATTGTAATAGGATCAAGGTTAGATTACACTAACAAAAAATTAAACCCTTTTGAAATTATGTTCACATCTATAGCTTTTTTTAATTTTTTCTTGCCCATTGCTTGGTCATTTTACTTCAGGATATGCGGAAGTGGGGGAGCATATTGCACATTGCACCAAATTTTGATGCAAAGTGCATCCCACTCACCACCTCCCACCAATTTGAATTTTGTGCCCTTCGGGGACTTTACACCACCACTTGCATGTGTACATCATCATTGGTATCCCCGTGGAACCCCATCATGGTGTTAAGATCAATTTCATAAATTTTACATTTGATGGAAAAGCTCTACCATTCACTATACCCAAGCCCATAGCCTTAAACATTTGTCTTTGTATTATTCACTTACCATTCCTATGTGGCAGGTTCCATTGGTGTGGGGTTGTTTTGGCATGGACAAATTGTATACTACATTTATTACTAACTTATACCTCCATATTGGCATGTTGCATTGGATTTATTGATGCCACATGGTCATCCTAACATGGCCTAGTTGTGTGTGCCTCAAAATACATGGTATATAATACAACACCAACATTGGCTCTTTCCTGGGGATGTACACCCCCTACGGGTGTTCAAAGAACCCCAAAACATAAGACTAAGTTCTAATCTATTAAGTTATGGACTCAACACTTGAGCAACTTATTGAAAACATTCATGAAGGCTCAACAAAACATGGAAAACTTATAAAAAATCACATCAAGAGGATATGAAAATGAACACAAAACAAAAGGAAAGGAAATTATACAAAAAATGCCCAAAGTAGAGGGGTAACAAAATTAACATAATGACAAAACTATACAATATACAATATGGTACATTGATTATGGACTTAGTCAAGGAAGCGCTTCAGATGTTTGCTATTGACTAGAATCTCCAGTATTTCATCATCTAGATCACTCAAAAAGAAAGTGTATTCCACAATCTGATAGTCATTTGAATAAGGACCCATCCACAAGGTATCAAACTTTCCATACTTACCTTTCTCCTCATGCCTATTATCCCAAAGTAGAACCAAATCACCTACATGGAAATTTCTTGGAGTGACCTTTCTATAAAATATTTTCTTCAACCTTTCCTTGAACTTGAGGTGTTTTTTGTGAGGTTATCTTTGAATTTAATCAAGCTCAACAAACTAGATAACCTTAATTTCATATTGGTTGATTTGTTCATCGTCTTATATTGGTTACATGAGCTAATAGGTTGACAACTACAAATTCATAGGCATAACTTCTTGATCTCCATAAACTAGCTTAAAAGGGCTCCTGCCTATAGCTTTTTTAGGCATAATCATATCAGCCCATAAGGCAAAATTTAGTTATTCACCCCACCTCTTCTTATTTTATTTCAAAGTTATTATATTAATCTTGAGTAAGTTCTTATTACTTGATTCTACCTACTCTTTCCCTTGAGGATTGTAATTAGAATCATAAGTCAGTTCAATCCTATAGTCTTTGCACAATGCCACCAAAGGTTTGGATTTGAAACTCATGACATTATCAATAATTATCTTAATAGGTACACCAAATCTATAAATAATCCAATTTAGTAATAAATCCATGACTACATGGTGTGTGGCTCTCCTTGTAGGGATTGTTTCGACCCATTTGGTGAAGTAATTAGTTGCAACTAGTATCCATCTATGCCTAGAACTTGACAAATCAAAAATTTCTCCAATGAAATCCATTCCCTATTGCCTGAATGGGCCTTTAATCATCACATGTTGCAAAGGAAGAGAACTTGAAGCTTTCATCCTCCCAAAAAAGCACTGGCATTTCTCATACCTTATAACCATTTGAGCAACATCCTTAAATAATGATGGCCACCAATAAAAAGCTCTCAAAATTTTATGAGATGTAAATTTAGGTGCAAAATAGCCTCCACACACTCCAATATGGAAATCTTCAATTAGGATAGTAGTATGTTCTTCTAGCACACATCTTAGGAGAACACCATCTAGATTCTTCCACGCAGTCAAGAGGTACTTTTGGGAAACAAGTTTGAGAGTTATCCTTTGATTTTTATCCAAGTAAAGGAGACAATTCAACTTTTAAAAGTAGTAAAAAATAGCCTTATACCATGGAGATGCATTAAATTGACTCAAAAAATCATCAACATTAAAAATAATAGTGTTTACCTCAATATCTTACAAATTGGTCTCAGCCATAAGCTTGGCTAAACCCATCCCTCTAACTAACATGGTGGTATGGATATCCATATCATACTCTTTTAGTTTGTTGACCCACTTGAACCTCTAATTGGATACTTCAGTCTAAGTTAAAATTTCCTTCACCATGGCATGTGAGATGTAGGCAATAATCCTTGAACTCAAAATAAATGGCTTGAACATTTTATAAACCTTCAAAAGAGTGAAAGCTTATTTCTCCATAATAGTGTATTTTAGTTCAGGACCTTGCATAGCTTTGCTAAAGAAAACTATGGGATTATCATGACCATCTTCATTCTTTTGTAATAGGATAGTATAAATAGTATTTTATGATGTAAATATAAATACTTGAAATGGCTTTGTGTAATCAGGAGTGGCCAAGATAGGAGCATACTTCAAAGCTCCTTTGATGTCACTATATTCTTGCACGACCTTCTCTTCCACTTGATGGTCTAGTCTATCTTAAGAATAGAATTAATAGGCAAAGTGATCTCTGCAAAATTAGACACAAACTCCTTACAAAGTTGATTTGTCCAAAGAAAGACTAAATTCCTTTCTTTGACTGTGGGCTAGGTACATTTTCAATGGATTTAACCCTTTTAGGATTAATCATGACACCCTCTTTAGAAACTATATGCCCCAGCAACTTAGCTTTTTATATTTCAAAGTGGCACTTCTTAGGATTAATAAAAATACCAAACTTCCTACATCTAATCAACAACTTTTCTAGATGCTCCAAATGTTCTTCTCTTATTTGGAGTACACAGTAATGTCATCCTGATATAAAATAATAAATTGGTTAATTATTCCTACAAAGGCAATATCCACAGCTCGCTAGAACATTGCACTAGCATTCATCAACCCAAAAGGCATCCTCATATATACATAAGTGCCCCAAGTTATTTATCCTGAATGTAGTCTTAGACCTCTCAAACTCTTTGACCACAACCTAGTTATACCTTGAGAATCTATCTAATGTGGATAACATTTTTGATATTATAACACTTTATATTAGGTTGTCCATATTGGGTAAGGGATAATTATCTTTTAAAGAATTTTTATTCAAATTTTGTAAATCCACACACACACAGATGTCACTATTCTTCTTCTGTACAGGGACTAAATTTTCAACCCATGATGAATACCTAATGGGTTGAATGATACCACCATCCCTTTTCATCTTTAACTCTTCCTACATCTTGGTGGCAAGATGGGGTTAATAGGTCTCTATTTTTTCCTAAAAAGCTTACTATCATGTTGCAATGGAATGGCATGTTGGAACAAGTCTTCCCTATATGCTTTCATCTCAGAATAATACCATGATAAGCAATCTTAGTACCTCATTAATAGATGCATGTAAGTTTTTTTCTCAACTACACTTACGTGAGTACCCAACCAAACCTTCTTTGGATTCTCATGAGAACCAAATTGCACTCAATTACATCTTTTGAAATGAATGAGTCTCTCAACTTGATTATATCAGCTCCATGAAAATATGCTTCCAAACTAACTAGTCCTCTTGGGATAGTGTTTGTCTTCAAATAAATGATGTCCTTCCCAAATAAGGTCTCCTTCCCATCACTGACCTGAACCATAGATTCTAAGTCTATGAGTCGATCACGGAAATCAATGTCACAGTTCAGAAACTTCTTAATTTGTTCTTCATCAACAAATATTTACCAATGATGAAAATTGTCTAGGATTGAAGGCCTAACAAGCACCTCCACTTGATACTAACAATGAGGGATCATATTTTCAATATCAAACTAAGCACCTAACACTACAAGTCTATAAACTTTTTGGTTGAAACTTCAATCATGATAACAAATATTGAAAGCATCAAAGAACTCCAGCAAGTCCCAAATAACATTCTAATACTATTTCAACTATTTATTTTTTGTGGCAAAATAACTATGGACTTGTTTTACCACCAACTTGAAATCATCTTTAATAATCAAACACTTGATTCCATATTCGTGGGCAATCCTTAGACTAAGCAAGAGTGTCTCATACTCAGTAGTATTATTTGTGCACTCAAAATAAAGCTAAAAAGAAAACATAAAGCATTTACAATTGGGCACATAGAATACAACCCCAACTCTATTTCCAAGATTGGAGGAAGTTCCATCAAATCACATCTTCCAAACTACATTTTCTTTGTCAAGATCAACATCAAGAATAATAGGATGCTCATTAGCATCAAAATTCCTAATAAAGTTTCCCAATTCAACATCTATGTAAAATACAACTCTCTATAATTTTTTGTCATCTTACCTCCCAACTAGAATGGTGGTGTAGGAAAGGTCCATTTTCACACTTCCACCCATACTAGTAGCCTATTTATGTGATATCAACATCCCCCACTTAGGCACGTAGTCCACAACCACCACATCCATATTCAATTACTTCCCTAGATGCACTACCAGTTGCACTACCAATCATTTGACTTGTCTAACAACTAGAACTTCTTGTGAATCCATGGTATAACACTTACCAAAGGTTGATGTAATCTTAACTTTTATATCATTTAATACACGCAAGTGAATCACATTGTAAGAAGATGTAGATTCAAACATACAATTATTAATAATTATACCATTGATTAAGAGAGTAGTGTAAAATGGGTGCACATTCAATGGACTTTCTACAAGTGTAGCCCCCAAATAGACCTTTGGAGCAAGCTCAAAAACCTCTTCCAATTATTCATCACTTTTTTGGGTTGTTTGGGGTAACTCAATGTCATTTGTAGCTGAATTATCACCAAATTCCAAATATTCAAAGGCTCTCTTATTATGTTTAGGTACTCATAATAATTCAACAAGTGATATAGTGATTTTCAATTGGCTCAACACTTGGGCCATATCATATATGTTATACCAAAGAGGAGGAGTATTTGGTGGAATGGTAACAACACCTTCAACTAGGATACAATCATTTAAAGTATAAATTAGAGTAGATTGGGATGGATTTACACTCTTAGTAGTAGTTTTCAAGGGTAGATTTTGTATAACCTCATTTGCACCCTTAGGGATACTAGACAAGATGGGCACTCTATTCTTAGAGAGAGCACCTTGTGGATTAAAAAATTTGGAAATGGGCACCAGTTTGGAATATTTATGGATTAATTTAGTTTTATTAGATTCATTATTAGCATCTCCTACCTTGGGATTTGTAGGGACATTATCCTAAGGAGCAACAACTTGATATTTTTTCTCAAATGATGTTCTTTCTCTTAGGCAATTGTTGCATTAATTATCAACTGCATATATTCAACTAATAGAATTATTCCATCATATTTCTTAATCATCATAGATCATAATAAATCAAAATCTTGGATGGGTAATTCATATGCTTGTACCATATTAACATCACAATAAAATTTAGTAGTTGGGAGACTTACCTTTTCAACCACACTCCAGAATTGATTGATAATAGTATCACTCAACAATTTTATGGAGGCAATCATCTCATTTTAGTGGATTTGATAATTGAACATCAGGATCTCATCATCAGATGATGTAGACTCAAATTAAATCACATCTTCATCAATCAATTCAATCATATCACATGGGGGATGTAGAAGGTAGCACTTGTCACACCAATCAATATGAATGTCCAATCTATAGGATTCACTTTAGCATTTAAAGGATCAGGCACTTCTTTTATAGCCTCTTTATTCTAATTTCTATCAGTTCTTTCTTCATATACATGTCTCTTTCTTCTATCATTATCTAGATTATGGAAAGTATGCCCTCTTTGTGTTTGATTCATAGTTGGAGCCTATTCATAACTTGTAGACACCTGAGGGACCCCCTTTTCAGCTCTAGCCAACCTATATGACATTTCTTTGATAGTAGAGGCCAAAGTCTTAACAGTCTCTTCAAGGATGGTTGTCTTAGTAGATTGTACCTTTTATGGATTAACTAATTTTACATCATCCCATTTGTTCATGGGCTTTCCCACAGCCTTGATGTTATTTTCAATTTAGATGCCCATATTAAATTCCAACTGTAAGTTAGTAAGAGCCTTGTCCCATAAGTAGTACACAACCTTCTTGTCAAAATCATCATATCACTTTATCAAGCACATTGTATCATTGAGCCTAATGGTTTCAACCAACTACATCATATTCTTATTGAATCAAGTGTTAAATTCCTGCACACAATCATTAGGATTCTTCTTGATATTTTCAAACTCAACCAAAAGAAACATTGGATCAATCCTAGCACCATACTAAATTCTAAAAACATTTTTCATCTCTTACCATGAATCAATGCATCCAATGGGAAGGGAATTAAACCATTCACAAGCATCTTCTCTAGCGTGTGCACAAAAAACTTAATGCATACATCCTCATACTCAACCTCATAATCTTTAATGATGTTTTGAAAAGCCTGTAGGTGTTGATCACCACTCACTGCATTGTTCCTTTGAAATTTTGGGAGACATTTCCTAAATTCATTTGGGACCTCATTAGGATAGCCTTCCATCTCATCAAAATTGATAGGCCTAAATATAGGAATTTGTAGTGTAGGATGTGCATTCTCATCTTGGTCATATGCCTCATGATTGGTTCAATAGTAGGTCCAAGAACAAATGGAAAATGGATACGAGAGGGTTAATGAGGTGGACTTGGTGGATCAGACTTGGGAGGGGATTAAACAGGTTGAAATGGAGATAGAAAATAAATAGGACTATGTGTTTCAAAATTAGTAGAAGATTTATGATAGTCCTCAATAATGGGGAGTTCAAAAAAAATATTAAGACTATCAGAATTTTGACAATCTAAAGAGTCTTTAATAGTTGAACTTTGCCCTTAAATAGACCTCTAAACTTGTCTCCCTACTCTTTGATGCAAAATTAGGGGTGAGACAAGCATTTTGGATGAGTCACCTTTGAAGGATGATCTTAATCCTTATAGATTTTCAAAGAAGAAAGAACACTCAAATCTAAAATGGAGATATTCAAAATAGGCATGATCTTCCTTGAAACCAGGTGATAAAATTAGAGTTGCCACTAGAACTAAAAATTTTAGAATATAACAGTTCATAAACTAGTTGTGATACTTGTTGAAAACATACTTTGTTAAGTTTAATGATGAGATAATATCACAAAGACTCTAAAATTTATAGAATTGTGTTCAAAAGGTAAAATAAACCTTCCCACATGAAATACTTACAACTCTTTGCAAGAAACACAATAGAAGTCAAATTGTCAAGCCGTAAAACTTCCTAGCATGTCCCCAAGTGGAGTATTGCAGCATTGACAGCCAAGATAGTCTGATCAATGTAGTAATAGTAGAGAACATAACAAGGTGAAATAATTACATCTCTTTACAAGAGTCCCTAATAATATGGGCAACAATAATTATTCCCCAGCAATGATGCCATAAGAGTGTTCATTCCTAAGTGTACACCTTATACACTCATCCTTGCACACTTGAGAGAAATGAAAAGCAATGATGGAAAACCTACTAGTATGTCATTATATCCAGGGGAGGGTTTGGCAGCACAAGATCAGACCAAATGCAAAAAATGACTAAGAGCCACCTATAGAGGGTATGGTTAGCTCCTTGATACTTTTGGCTCTGCCTAAACTAACATGAGAGAACCTATGGGGTAGCTTGCTCACATGGAGGGATTTTACACTTAAATCTATATGGGGATTCTTAGCACAAAAAATAAATATGAATAAAGCATAAACAAGTTTGCACACTTCACCTGTAAAGGGTTATCATATGAAATGCATAAATGCTTTATGTCATATACAAGCTACTAAAGACAGATGAATAGATGACTGAAATCTTCATTTTTATAAAATATTTAATAATAAGGGCTAAATGGAAAAATGTATCACTAGGATTTCAAGCACAAACTCTAAACACATTTAAAATATGCAATATTTTATGTGTCTCTAAGGCAAATAACACTTATGTAAAGGGTGTGTTTAATGTAGGGTAGGAAAATTTGTTAGTTATAGAAAGGAGGGTGGTGATGATGTGTTTTCAAATAGCAGGGTTTATTTAAACATACATTACATCACCTATTCCAAATATGTAAGGAAACTAAAATGCAAGCCATGGAAACTATAAGGAGAAATTTGCATCCATTGGTGCCAATACAATGTAAATGCCCAAATAATCCCTGAAACCCTAAAACATACACTAAAACTAAAATCTCAAATACTTTTTCCTACTAAATTCACAACTGAGGGTGCCCTAATGAGGTATTTATAAAAATATCACCAAATCTCTATGCAAAAAGGGGTTTATAACCCAAATTTATCCCCAAAATGATAACTAGTAGTGAACACAAAGCTATATATCCAATCAACACAGCATGTAAAACATGTCATTGCATTTCATTAACAAAATATAGTAAATAACCACATGTATTTTCCATTAACTTGAAATAAAATCTTACATACATCAAAATTTCAA
Source organism: Torreya grandis (assembly GCA_037957365.1). NCBI lineage: Eukaryota > Viridiplantae > Streptophyta > Pinopsida > Cupressales > Taxaceae > Torreya > Torreya grandis. Next base: position 1,272,437 of record JARHVA010002552.1, on the reverse strand, counting down.
AATGTTTCCATGGGGACAAGCATGGTGGATTTGCTCCATGTTAGATAGGGGAGACATATAGAAATGCTCTCAAAGCTTGATAATGGTTGTACAAGCTACATCCACCTTAGCAAGAGAGGTAAAATACACAGACATCAATGATCTCAAAATTTGGAAGATCCTATACTTAGAGAAGAACAAAAGAGCAATAATAACCAACAACCTTGAATAGAAGAAAAGCCTTCTATTTATACATTTTCAAACCTTTAAATTCAAGAATAAGAGTTTTAACTTTTAAAGGTGAAAAATACCCCTCTGAGTTATACTAAGATGTTCTCAGCTAGAATAAATCCTTTGGCACACCTAGAATCTTCATGTATTTTTAAATAAAAATATCCCTTTAACTACCTCTTCAATAAATGATGGATATTTCCAACAAGCTTCATGATTTCTTAGTTGGAAATGCCCATTACACAATCTAGAAGAATAATCTTCATGGTGGAAATCCAAAAAAACTTTTTATTCTTGTGTAACTACCTTGGGGATACCCTAGACCACATTTTTACATAGATAGAACCTCTTGCACTTGCAATGATTTCTTGGGGATATTATGGATCCATGGTTGTTTGAGTAATCTTTCCTTGGAGTGGCCCACCTAGATCTTCCAAACCTGCAATTTTTCTCCCATGGACAAGCTTGGGAAATTAAAGTAAATGAAAATACAATAACTCAGGTTTATTTCACCCTTTTTACTTTTTGGCTCCAAACTTGTATTTTCACACTTTTCAATTTGCACTTTTACTTTTTGCAAATTTTCCCTTTTCCACTTTTTAGCCTTTACATTTTATTTTTTGAAATTTTTATTTTTTATTATTTCTTCCATATTTCCTTTTCAATGCATAAATGCATTATTTTCAATTTTCACCTTTTGGGGGAATCCTAGTCCTTTTTATGCAAATTTGTATTAGGTGCAATTTTCACCAAGTGTAATTTGCACCAAATGCAATATGCACCAAGTGCAATTTGCACCAAATGTAAATTTACACCAAGTACAATTTACATGGTGCTTTTCCCACTCACATCTCCTTTTGCCGTTGGTGGAATTTAGAGATGGGGATGCACTTTGCACATTGTGTTGGTGCAAAGTGAAAGTCAACCTTCAGATGCACTTTGCATATTGCACCATGAGTTGGTACAAAGTGCATGTTGACCTTTCATTTCCACTAGACTTATATTTATACCTTTTTCATGGAATTTGGATCTTTTCAAGAACTTTTCGCAGTGCGCTTGGTGTAATTTAGGATTTTGCAATTTTTTCATGGTGCACTTCCTAGGGAATTTTCCTTGGGAGTTAGAGGTCTCTGCTCCACCTTTGTTGAAACTTGCAATTTTTTTTTTATTATACCATTCCAGATACCTAATTATATTATAGTTCCCTATATATGATTCCTCACTAGAATTCATACCCTTTTCAAATTGATGCCTCAAGACAACAATTATTCTATGCTTGCACAATGTATTTGAACCTGAGTTGTTCAGTGTATGAAAATCTTCTTTACCCTATAGACATGGTCATCAAAACCTTTGAAAATTATTGAACACCATTCCATGAAATAAAGATGAAAAATTCAACCCCTCACCATTTATTCTCATATGGGCTAATTTGTACGATCATTAAGGTTTCTTGAATCTCTTCCTAATGAATCTTGCAACAAACATGTGAGCTAGATGAACAAGCCAAAACTTGCTTGTTTTGAAATGTTCATTGACCAAAACCTTTGCCTGATTTATGGTGTTCTAATTATAAACATCCATCATTACCTTCCAAATTTTCATATGCTATCAATTTATGCAGAAAATCAAGAGTAGGCTCCACATGTTTTGGATTCTTCATCTCTAACACAAGTCAAAGTCATTAAAGAATAAATTATGCATTTGATCCTTCTAAAGTATGACTAATAGTATACAATGTTGCTATAATTGCTTCACTTGGCCTCAAATTTTGGGCTAAATTATATTTTTCACTAGTAGCAGATGGATTTGTATGAAAAATTATAGTTTCTACTTCCTCTAAAGGAATCCACTTTACCTCACCTCTCCCATGCAAAACTTGCAACAGGATCAAGGTTAGATTACATTCAAAACAAATTAAACCATTTTGAAATTATGTTCAAGTTTGCATCTATTTTGAATTTTTTCTTGCCCATTGCTTGGTCTTTTTACTTTACAAGATACGAAAGTTGGGGAGCATATTGCACCTTACACCAAATGTTGGTTTAAAGTGTGTCCCACTCTCTACCTCCCACCACTTTGCCTTTTGTGCCCTCCACAGACTTTACACCACCACTTTCACATACACTTCATTATTGGTATACCCTTAAAACTTAACCCCTTATTTTGTACCTTTTCAAAATTGCTTTTTCCACATGGATCCTGGGCAAAGTTCTATGGCACCATTGATAATTGGGTCAATGTGCAGTCAATGGGTTAGATTATTACTAGGTACCTTACCTTACAGCCATACATTTTACAAACATTACATTGTTTTGTTCTATCATCCATGACATAGACACTCTCGAAGATAGCTATGTAAGACATCAATTCAAGTACAAATAATTGAAGTTGTGGCAAGGATAAACATACTGAGCTTCACTAACTTCAATGGAGGGAATCAATTTTTGTTTCTCAATTATATCATCTTCAAGGGACTCAATCTCCCTAATCCCCCAAATCAATGTTGACCCATGATATATGTAGCAAGGATTATATGTAGTCAAAGGGTTCAAAGTTCCAATGTTATGGTGTTGAGATTAGGAGCAAGACTATCTCTATCATGCCCAATGCTTTTGTCATTCTAATATCTAAAAAAATACCATCTACACTATTTTCGAAACTTGTCTAAGTTTTTGGGTAGCATACCTTTTCTACCATTAGTACACATGCACCTTTTGTCATTCTGACTCTCCCACCCATTTCTCCATATGTTGGCTATGGGATGTGGGAGTGGGAGTGTACATTATGCTTTATTTGGTATAAAGTTCATATTATCTTTTTCCCTCCACCAAGCTCCTCACATGGTCTTCTTACGATTAGTGTGAAATCAACACCTTCTATCTCCACCACATACCATATGTTTTCTTGTAGGATGTGGAGCTCTTCAAGCACATTACACGTTGCACCTTGTCTGGGTGCAAAGTGCATGGAGGACTCTACCTTCCATCGTGTACCTGTGTTTCAAGATCAGACCTTTAGTAGAAATTTGGACCCTTTTTCACAAATTCTCTCCAACACATGATCTTCCAGTGGAACCTCATGGTGTTAAGAGAAAATTTATAAATTTTACATTTATAAGCTAAGCTCCACCATTCATCCTACCTGAGCCCACAACCTTAAAATTTTATCTTTGTCTTATTCACCTATGATTCCCGTGTGGAAGCTTCTATTGGTGTGGCTCTATTGTGGCATGGACACATTGTATGCTACATTTATTACTAACTTATGCCTCCACATGGGCATGCTGCATTAGATTTCTTGATTCTACATAGTCAACCTAATGTGGCTTGGTTGCATTTGCCTCAAAATACATGGTGCATAAGACATCACCAACAAATTTAAAAATGAAAAAACTCACTCAATCCGTATTTATATCTTTGCATCATATCTTTGGATCCAAAGCTTCTGATCTAGCTATGTTTCCCACTCAAGATATGTTGGAATGATTATCATTGACGTCAAAGGAATTGTAATGGATATGAATAGAAATGTCAAATGGAATTGTTACCAGAAGTGAATGGAATTGTTTTCAAAAGTGGATGGAATTATTGCCAAAATTGAATGAAAGTGTTGACAAAAATGAACAGATATGTCGACAAAAATGTTAACCAAAATTTCAATGGCAACGTCGATGGAAATGTCAACTATCACATCTCTTGGTGAAAAGGTACCTCTTGAATGGGACGCATATTTTAAAGTTTGTATAAGGGAGAAGAGATGTGGAAGTATTACAAGCATTCGATTTGATTGAAGATCATATAAGTGTGAGAGAGAAGGAAGAGATGAAGAGTAGAATTTTGTTTATGCATATAATTTGAGTAAAGAAGAAGAAAAGCGTAGAAAATTAAATAGAATATCTCTTAAGAAATGAAGTGTGAAGGGTAGATTTATTTTAATGAAGAATATCATTTGAGTATTGTGAAAGAGAGGAGAGCAAAAAGTATATAATAAAATTAGGGAGATCCATCATTTAAGTGAAGAAGAAATCATAGATGGTGGAATCGATTTGGTTTGGGGTTGGTGTCTCAGAGTCTAGGGGTTAGTGCTCTTATGGGTTGATACTCACAAATTGGCTGAGTTGGTGTTTGGTGAAGGGGATCAATGTCTCTAGTGGGTGGGTGCTCATAAATTAATTGATTTAATTCTTGGTTTGAAGATTGGTGTCTCCAGTAGGTTGGTGCTTGAAGACATTGTAAAAGAGTTATATATACAAAAATAATATTTTTCCATGGTTTTCTCCCAAAAGGGTTTTCATATAAATTCTACGTTTTCTTGTGTTATTAATTGCTAGATCTTAAATGTCTATGGTTATTATGGTTGATTAAATTTAAAATATTTAAATATTATCATATACTAATTCACCCCTCCATAGTATAAACCTATGCTTAAAAATTGGTGTCAAAACAGGTCCTTTGGAATAGGCCTAACAAGCCTAAAGGATATTCTTTAAAGCACAAGATAGCCAAATAACTAAAGAAAGAGAATCAAGAGTTGAAATCTATGGTCAAAGATATTTAGGAGTGGGTATGTATCTTGGAGTCTAAGTTGGCTTTAGAAGAAAAATAATATAAGATGTATATTCAGGATCTTAAGAATCATCTAGAGGTTGTATATTCAAGTTTGAGATCAAGAAAATAAGAATGTGATCAGTTGAAGAATGAGTTAGGTTATTTGAAAGATAAGCATGAGAGGATCATAGTAAAGGTTGAGAAAGATCATGAGATATCAATCCAAGGTAAGAAGGATACAAGTTTGAAGGGCAAATTAAATAATCCAATCAGGTAGCCCAATGCTTTTAGGTTTTCCAATTACTTTCAAGGCCATTATTTTATTTGTCATCATGTTGGTCATATGGCAAGGGAATATTTGAGGAGAAGCAATCAATCAAAGGGAGATGTCAGTCACCTTCAAGCAAAAGGTATGATAAATGTTGCTTGCTTTTGTTGTCATAAGGTTGGCCATATTGCTAAATTATGTCCAAATGCAGTAAAGAGATACTCAAGGTATGTCAAAGGATATGGATCCCCTAGAAGGTATGAGAAGGGCCAAACTCAGGTTTGGAGACCTAAGATAGTAAAGGTTGATCAGATTGAGTCTAAGGTGAGAATGGATTACTTGATATAGTGGAGAAAGAATCAGATAGGAAAGACTGTGTGGAAATATTATTATCATGAGTTGTAGAAAAGACAGTGAATACTAGTCCTAAGTAGCCTATAGATCAAACAGAATCACTTATTAAAATTGATCATAAGCCTTTTCAAGATTCCTTATTATTAGTTTTTAATGATAGTTCATTGAAAGGTAAGATAGTTACAAGAGTTGAGAAGATGAAAAACATCATAGATGTTGAGGTTAGTAAGTCATAGAAGTTAGACATGCCTAAATGGATTATAAGAGAAATAAATCACTCTTATGGATGCAAGAGGATCAAAGAAGTAATAGAGGATATGTGGGCATCTCTTAGGTTCACTTTTTTCTAGGACCCTTTGTGTGGGGTGTCTCTTCTAGGCTTCAAGGGGAAACTTTACAAAAAGAATAATCATGGTGGATGATTTTTGGGTTTTGTCTATTTTGCATAATAATAAATTCATGAAGGTAAGTCAAAACATCAGTTTTGATATCAGTTTTAGGTAGCTTGATATGGTGTAGTATCTTGGTATCTCTTGTGAGCAAGGATTTACATAAGTCTAGTTACTTTGAGCATGTTCTTGATGATCATATCAGTAATAGTGGTGAGTTTCATATGAGAAGGTTTATTGATCTTTGAAATAGGTCTCTTGGGTCCAATAAGTTCAGAGGTTGATATGAAGTTGGTAGCTTATGCAAGGGTGAAAGTGTATTCAGACAAGGTATGTCAATCTTGTGAGAAGTTATGCATGCTTTGGTTTCTATCTTTTGGTTTGTGGCTTCAAATGGTGTGATTAGGAAGATCATGGAGTTAGGGGGAGCTAACTTGGGTCCTTTGAGAAGAATGTGAAGTATGGAATTGTTTCTTGTGTGAGATGAGTCAACGAGCAGTTCTATGAGTAGTTTATCAGGGCCAATGATCAATAAGGATATTTATGGATGAGTTTGTGGTGTAAGCCACCTCATCTTGTCTTTTTTACACCTTAGGTTACCTTGATCATTCTTGTGATGAAAATTTCTCTTATCTCAATGCAAAGATACTAGTTGAGTCACCAATGCTCTTATTGGTGACATAACTCTATATAGGAATCAGAATCATCAATGCAAACTTTCTCATTTCTAAAATAATGTCATCCATGCCATGATAGATAGAAATATTTATCAAGAACAATACAATTATCTCATTTATCTATCATAGTTTACCTGTGACTCTTAATAACTAGATCAATCCCTCACTGAATGAAACCTTGAAAATCATCATAACATGTTCTTATATCCATCCCAAGTTATATTATAAATTTTGGTCTGTTATCCTACCTCAAAACCCAATTTTCTTTAATAATAATTTTTAGTCCTTGCAGCCCTATCAAGAGATTTTTTATCCTTTATTTCACATATTACAAATTCCTTCATCAAACCAATATTATATTCTAGTTCCCATTATCAATTTATACCACATATATTAAAGCCAGACAAGGTTCCTTTGGAACATCTTCTCCAAATTGAAACTTAAGACCTAAAACCATTTATGTCATGTAAATAACCTTATTATCCAAAATAATATTAAATTTCAAGTCATTCTGAGCAATCTTTTTAAAGTTATGTGCTCTTTAGTACCTGAGAACATGTTTTTCTGAGTTGTCTCAGAACTACAGGTCTGTATTTTGACCATATCTTTTTACACATTGATCCATTCCATATAAAACCACTTGAATTCAATTCATAACTCCAAGTCTCATCTACACATAAAATTTTATAATTTTTCATTAGTTCAATCTTGAGATATACTAATTCTTCCAACCGTGCCCTAGTTTTCTTTCCACACAGGCCGAGAACTTACAAAAGTCCATAATTCAACTTCCAATGACTGTTTTTGACATATTACAATTGGAACATGATTTAAATAACCTCATACTATGTTTCCAATTATTCATTAGGATTAAAAAATGAACCAATAGTTAAGTCTTCTTCAAACTATGTTGTGCAAACACCCTATTCATGACTCTATCACCTACATGCAGAGAGTCAACTTTTGGAGTCTTAAGGTGTCTAAGATGTTTCCAAAGTCTTTTTATTCTTCCTTTAGGTCTATACTTACCTCAAATTCTTATATTCATGCTATTATTATCTCCATGCAAACATCTACACGTTTATCTCCATTTGACAGTGAACTGTGTATGTGTTGAATGACTAAATACATAGGCCTGTACATTTGTTTACCACTGATTAGACCAGAATTCTGTACTTGGGATTATTGTTTACTTAACATACACATGTGAATAAAAACACCTTTATTCTTAGTCAATCAAAATACTTACAATACAAAGATTACAATATCCCATGCTCAATGGTCAATGGCCTCACAAATCCTTATTAGACACTTTATGTCTTCTCCTTTTCTTCACATGCAATCTCCACTTTCTCCCTGACATTTTTCCATGCTTTGATTACCTGGTTCACCTCCCTGTCTCTCTTTGAGTAAGATATCCTCTCTTTTTTTCTTTCCTCTACGTACATCTCCTCCTTTTATGAGATTAATGCATATCTTACTCTTTTTTGTTCTAAGACAACAAATAAGAGAGATTTTCTCAACCAACATTCTAATGTTGAAAGATTATCTAACAATAAATAACCTATGGTTGGAGGATTTCAACCACCTCCATTGATTTACTCCACAAGCTTTTAACATGGGATTCTTAACTAACTTTTACCTTTTCCACTCTTTTTACTTTTAACAATTACAATTACTCCTCCTTAGACAACATTTTGGAGGGAAAATACAATAATTTGAATTTGCATTCAAACATGACTAGAGCTTGCATGCCTAGTGAAGACTAATCCCAACTTAACCATGTCTTTCATGAAGATGTATGTAGATGCTCCTACATCATACTCTCTCTCTAGAAATAATTTGAACCTTAGTTCAAATGAGATATCTCCCCAATGTTTTAGTCTTCACTCTATCCCTAGATCCCAAGGTCTTGTTGCCAATACCAATGCTTGTCTTTGTTTGGAATAGTCTTTGTCCTTCATTTTGCTTTTCTTCCTCTTTTGATATGTCCTTCTCACCTCCTTCTTAACTACAACCTCGCATCTCCATGCTTCTTCATCTTCATACAAATCTTCGAGATTCTCTTGATCCTCTTGTTTCAATAGCTTGTCCATTGAATTATGGACTTCATCCGTCTCATTCAAACCTACATACAAAAGATAAAACACCACCTTAGAATTAAAATCTTGGGGTCATGAAGCCTCTTTGTTGCCTTCACATTCTTGCTTCTTGATCAAAACTGTCCTTGCCTCTTGGGTTTGCTCTTTTCTTGCTTCATTCTTACCAATGGTGTTCTCATCATGATTTGTATCTTTACACAACTCTCTTGGAGAACTAAAGAGCTCCTCCAACATTCTCAACTCCTCCTTTAGTGAGATCTCATCTATCTCACCATTCTCTTCATCAAACTTGGGTCCTTCTTTCTTAAGGATTACTTGTCCTTTACCCCTTATCTCATCTTTTCTTAGCTTGTCTTCACATAAACCAACTTCTTCATTAGTACACTTATCAAAATAAATTGAAACACCATTACCTTGTGTCTCCTTACTCTCTTCAACTTCTCTTTGAAGCCATCTTGTTTTTTTCTTGCATTCAATGAGGCATTGATTTGCTGTATATCCATCTCTTTCCTCATTAACCAACCATTTAGAATTCTCTCCTTGCTGCATATTAGTCCACATAGCCACTTTCCAATTTTCATTTCTCATGAAAAGATCATTAAAGGATTCAAAAACATCATCATAAACAATTTGTTTACCTTTCCATGTACTTGTGTCATCCTCATGCCTTTGGTTGCATGTGTCAACTTTCACCTTCCTCCATTGACTTCTTCGTGTTGTTACCTCAACACTCACATCTTCACTCTTTGCCTTCTTAGGTACCCATACTTGTTTCTCCTTCTCATCATTTGTCTTCTCAAACCATGTAGGCATCCTGCATCCATGCTCTTGTACCAACACTTCCTGTTGCTTGGGAGTTTGCTTCTTCCACCATTTAGGCATCACATATCCATGGTTAATTGAAAACTCCACCTTTCTCTTTGCTTCTCTAACATATATATCAATAGTTTCATGCTTATAAGAAAAATCAATTTTTGAATTCACCTTTACCTCATTAATGGGCTGCTCCATTAGTTCTTTGACTTGCATAGCTTCTTGATTGTTTGTACTTTCTTCTTCCTTTATGCTTGACTGTTCTCTTGCCTCTTCTTGGATTTCAATGGCATCATGGAAGTCATCTTCATCTTCCATCTCTTCTCTTGCTTGTATGGGTTCCTCAACACCTCCTTCATTTATTAACCAATGCATCTCTTCTTCTTTATCATCAACAACAAACTCACTTCTCTCTCTTGCACCAATCTCTTCACTCTCCAAGGCCCTTCTCTTGACATTCACAAAGCTACTCATACCTACAATTACCCATACAAATACAACATTAGATATAAAAACAAGAGACCACAAGGTCCCTATGAGTGTTCTCTTCACCAACACTCTTAGTTTTCCAAGTGATCTTCTTGGCACTTCATCTTTTCTTTCTTCTCTTCTCTTGTTCTCCACAATGAGAACATTTTTCACAATCTCTTCCCCTTTTTATTGCTCACTTGGCAACCTTCTTATCTTCTTCAAGCCTCTATGGACTTCTTTATTCTTGTAAATATCCTTTTTCCTTCTTCTCCTCTTCATTAGGAGATCAATTGGCCACTTCAACCTCTTCCTCATTGGCCATACCCATGCTTGCTTGTCCATCTGCATCCAAGACTCATATCTATCTGTAAAATTAGATAAATCTCTTTTCAAACTATCAATATCTTTATCAATTCCATTACTAGTCATACCTCTCTTCTTCCTGTTGCTTGCTTCCTTCTTAGTACCCTCATGTATTCTACTACTCTGTAGTGCCTTCAACAATACTTCCATTTCTGAGATCTTCACCCACGTATTTTCCACCTTGGTCTCTTGATCCCTTTAGGTCCTCACCTAGGTCTTCTGCACCCTAGTCTTTTGGTCCACTTGTCTCACCCAAGCCTCTCTCCTTGACTGGTCTTTTGAAAATCTCCTTGATCTCATCTAGGCCTTTTGCATCCTAGTCTTTTGATCATTTTCTCAATCCTGCATCAACTTATTAGCAAACATGATCAATTACCAAATCCCAAGAGCTTCGAGCTCTGAGACCAAAATTGGTGTAACCCACCTCATCTTGTCTTGTTTACACCTCAGGTTACCTTGATCATTCTTGTGATGAACCTTTCTCTTATCTCAATGCCAAGATACTAGTTAAGTCACCAATGCTCTTATTGGTGACATAACTCTATATAGGAATCAGAATCATCAATGCAAACTTTCTCATTTCTAAAACAATGTCATCCATGCCGTGATAGATAGAAATATTTATCAAGAACAATACAATTATCTCATTCGGCTATCATGGTTTACCTGTGACTCTTAAGAACCAAATCAATCCCTCACTAAATGAAACCTTGAAAATCATCATAACATGTTTTTATATCCATCCCAAGTTATATTATAAATTTCAGTCTATTATCCTACCTCAAAACCCAATTTTATTTAATAATAATTTTTATTCCTTGCATCCCTATCAAGAGAGTTTTTATCCTTTATTTCTCATATTACAAATCCCTTCATCAAGCCAATATTATATTCTAGTGCCCATTATCAATTTATACCACATATATTAAAGCCAGACAAGGATCCTTTGGAACATCTTCTCCAAATTGAAAATTAAGACCTAAAACCATTTGTGTCATGTAAATAACCTTATTATCCAACTTCATATTAAATTTCAAGTCATTCTAAGCATTCTTTTTAAAGTTATGTGCTCTTTAGTACCTGAGAACACATTTTTCTGAGTTGTCTCAGAACTACAGGTCTGTATTTTGACCATATCTTTTTATACATCACTCCATTAGATCTAAAACCACTTGAAATCAATTCATAACTCCAAGGCTCATCTACACACAAAATTCTATAATTTTTCATTATTTCAATCTCGAGATATACTCATTCTTCCAACCGTGCCCTAGTTTTCTTTCCACACAGGCCGAGAGCTTACAAAATTCCATAATTCAACTTCCAATGACTATTTTTGACATATTACAATTGGAACATGATTTAAATGACCTCATAATATGTTTATAATTATTCATTATTCTTAAAAAATGAACCAATAGTTAAGTCTTCTTCAAACTATGCTGTGCAAACACCCTATTCATGACCCTATCACCTACAGGCAGAGAGTCAACTTTTGGAGTCTTAAGGTGTCTAAGATGTTTCCAAAGTATTTTTATTCTTCCTTTAGGTCTATAATTACCTCACAGACTTATTTTCATGCTATTATTATCTCCATGCAAACATCTACACCTTGATCTCCATTTGACAGTGAACTGTGTATGTGTTGAATGACTAAATACACAGGCATGTACATTTGTTTACCACTGATTAGACCAGAATTCTATACTTGGGATTATTGTTTAATTAACATACGCATGTGAATAAAAACACCTTTATTCTTATTCAATCAAAATACTTACAATACAAATATTACAATATCCCATGCTCGATGGTCAATGGCTTCACAAATCCTTATTAGACACTTTATGTCTTCTCCTTTTCTTCACATGCAATCTCCACTTTCTCCCTTACATTTTTCCATGATTTGCTTACCTGGTTCACCTCCCTGTCTCTCTTTGAGTAAGAGATCCTCTCTTTTTTTCTTTCCTCTCCGTACCTCTCCTCCTTTTATGAGATTAATGCATATCTTACTCTTTTTTGTTCTAAGACAACAAATAGGAGAGATTTTCTCAACCAACATTCTAATGTTGAAAGATTATGTAACAATAAATAACCTATGGTTGGAGGATTTCAACCACCTCCCTTGATTTACTCCACAAGCTTTTAACATGGGATTCTTAACTAATTCTTACCTTTTCCACTCTTTTTACTTTTAACAATTACAATTAATCCTCCTTAGACAACATTTTGGAGGGAAAATACAATAATTTGAATTTGAATTCAAACATGACTAGAGCTTGCATGCCTAGTGAAGACTAATCCCAACTTAACCATGTCTTGCATGAAGATGTATGTAGATGTTCCTGCATCAGTTTATGATAGTTTATATAACCCTTTGCCATTTATGTCAAAGGGGGAGAGAGAAATGAAAATGGGGGGACTAGACCAAGAGGATAACCATGGAAAACCCTTTACCATTGATGTCAAAGGGGGAGAATTGAAGAAAAGGGAAGCAAAGGAGGAAAACTACAGTAAGGGGGAGTTCATTTACTAATTCATACAGATTGTCATCAATGCCAAAGGGAGATATTATTGGAATAATTATCATTGATATCAAAGGAATTTTAATGGATATGAATGGAAATGTCAAACGGAATTATTGCCATAAATTAATAGAATTATTGTCAGAAGTGAACTAAATTATTTCTAGAAGTGAATGAAAATTTTAATAGAAGTAAATGGAAATGTTGATGGAAATATCCACAGGAATGTCAATGGTCACATCTCTTGGTGAAGAGGTACCTTTTGGATGTGACACATATTTTAAAGGCTATATAAGGGAGAAGAGATGTGGAAGTATTACAAGCATTTGATTTGATTGAAGATCATATAAGTGTGAGAGAGAAGGAAAAGATGAAGATCAAAAAACTTTTATGCATATCATTTGATTGAAGAAGAAGAGAAGAGTAGAAAATGGAATAGAATATCTCTTAAGAAAAGAAGTGTGAAGGTAGATTTATTTTAATAAAGACTATCATTTAAGTATTATGAAAAAAAGGAGAGAATAAATTAAATAATAAAATCAGTAAGATCTATTATTTGATTGAATAAGCAATCACAGATGGTGGAATTTATTTGGCATAGGGTCATTACCTCAGAGTTTAGGGTTTGGTGCTCCTATGTGTTAGTGCTAATGAATTGGCCAGTTTGGTACTTGATGAAGGGCATCAATGTCTCTAGTGGGTGGGTGCTCATAGATTCACTAAGTTGGTGCTTGGTTTGGGGATTGGTATCTCTAGTAGGTTGGTACCTGCAAACATTGTAAAATATTTATATATATAACAATATTTTTCCATGATTTTCTCTTGAAACGATTTCCATGTAAATCTTGTGTTCTCTTGTATTATTAATTACTATATCTTGAATGTCTATGGTTTTTGTGGTTGATTAAATTTAAAATATTAAAATATTATCTTATATTGATTCACCCCTCTTTTTCAGTATAAACCTATGCTTAACAAGATCAAGATTACGATGAAGAAAACATATTGGAGATAATAATGAATGCTTCTTATCCAAACATTATTTTAGGTAGTTTTTTTTATAGTGTTAGTGATGGAGTTAATATTTTTGCCCATATAAAAGCACTAGTTAGAGGTTTTTTAGTCCCCTCAAAATCTAAGACCGCAGAGAGTCTTAGATCAAAAAATTTCTATGTTGGTATTGCTATCATCGTTAGTGTTATGGTTGAGGAAAGATGAGTTTACTAGGGTTGTTTAAACTCCTCTAACACTTTCCATAGTTTCATTAAGTTATATTTATTTTGGCTTCAGGGGGTCCAAATCTTATCTATTTTTTAATCTGGTGTAAAATGTTCATCTTGACCCCTCCACTCCTCTTGGGGATTAGCTTATTCGGTCAAATCTTCCTCCCAGACCAAGCCCAAAATTAATGCCCATATTTTTTTAGTTGGAGATATTCATATTTCCCACTATAACAACTCTTCCACTCTCTATTTTTGAGATGACCATTTTGTATATGGAGTCAATAATTTGTAGAAAGTCTTTGTTTGGAAAGTGTTTGAGCCTTTTTTAAATTCATAATTGAGATGACATATTGGGCCACCTGTGATCCTTGTAGAGGTAGTTAGATCAATTATTTTTATATCAAATGGATGAATATTTTAGGTGTGGCAAGGAATATTTTCCAACAAGTAACATCTTGGCAGATTTTGAAGGGCTACTTTGAAATTTTGAAAATTGCAACCCACATTCCTAGATTTGAAAGTGGTGTAAAATGTATAAATTGAGGGCTTTTCCTTTATTATCAAGGTTTGTCATTTTTGATGGTTTTTCTTTTTTTCTAAGTCTTGGTTTAACAAAAGAAATTGGGATCAATTGCTATGTCTAGATCATGTCTCATTTTCTAATGTGGTTACAAGTTTATAGTCATTAGTAAGCCTTGAGATCATGTTTATGTCTCCCATATCAAAATAACAAACTCACCATGCTTGTTCCCATGGTATCATTCTAAAAAAGTGATGTATGCAATATTTCTTGCAAAGTTAATGGAAATTATTTGTGGTCCTTACTATTACCTTTTGATGAAGTGCATCAATGTGTTTTGAAAATATTATTGACTAGATATTTAACTCCATGCTTATTATTGGTTGTCATTTTAAGCATAGATATTAATTATAAAACCATTTCTACATTATTTTAGAATAAATTGTTGAATAACTTGTTAGGCCACGCTAGGTTTATGGATTCAATGGGAAAGAGCTGGGAGATTCTAGTTTTAGTGTATGCTTCTAGGGTTTTAGAACCATTTGAGTATTTACATTTCAATGGTGGTAGTTCCCACTAGTTTACATTTGAGTTTTTTTTGCATCTTTACAAAAAATAATGTCATGAATAATGTAAGATACCCTATTGTTTAAAGACCACTAGCACACCACACCCTTTCTTATAATTATCTAATTGTCCTACCCTATCCTAATCTATAAATAATACACCCTTTTCATACTATAAGTTTTATTTGCCCTTTAAATACTTTTTTTTTTTTTTTAAAATCCTATATAACATGTGTTTGTATTTTTTGCTTTGAAGCATAGTGTTGTAGTTTCCCATTTGACCCCTAATATTAAAGATTCTATGGAATAATGATTGTAGTCATATACCCATCTATCTTAAGTATCTTTTATGTGATCTAGATCATTCATTTACTTCATGTGATAACCTTTCCTAGGTAGAGTGAATGATTTTGGTTGTACCCTAATCACATTTATTCTTTGTGCCAAAAATCCCCATGGAGGTTGATTTGCAAAAATTCTCCATGTGAACAAATTACCCCATAGGTCCTCTCACCTTGGTTTAGGTGGAGCCAAAATAATAAGGGATCTGACCATACCCTTTGTCGATGCCTCTCAGTCATTTTCTCTAGTCAATTCATTATTGATGCCAAATCCTTCCCTAGTTATAATGACATATCAGTGGGTTTCTCATCTTTATTTTCCATTTTATTCAAGCGTGCAAAGCCGAGTGAAAGAGGTATACAATTGAGAACCAAAAATATTTATTTTATTGGTAAACATTACTTTTTTCACATGTATCCTTTGTGCATGAAAATTATCTAACTAGAGAGTTTCAAATTACTATGAATGTTTGGACAAGCTGATTTAGCAAGATCATGCCACATGTCTTTATTGAGCTTCCTCACAAATAAATCCTAAAATTTTAAAGTTTATTTTCATGTGAACACTCGATAAAGGGATAAATGCCACTTTTCATCACCATGCTTACTCATTTCCTACACATAAAATGACTAAGATACAAAACTACCTGAGTATATAAATTAACAAGATTATGCCAATTGCCTCAATCTAGTTTACTTGATCCATGCATAGTATATGGGTAATTAATAGATCTCCCCATGTAATAAAATAATTGAGAGCCATTCACATGTCATTATCCCATTTATCTATTAATAATAACTATAAACACAAAGTATAGAGCTCCCAAAGTAAGAAAATAAGTGAGAACCATCCATGTGTCATTATACCACTCATATGTAACTAACAGGCATAGACACATAGTCACAAAGATCCTCAAGGAAGCAAATAATTGAGATTTATCCATGTGTTATCATCCTACTCATCTATGACCTATACATATAAAATATAAGCATTAACCCATGTGACCACCCATACAATTGAGATCCATCCATGTGTCAACATCTTGCTATGTCTTTATTAATATCTAATTACACAAATATATGAGACTTCTGGTTGATCACCTAATTGAGATTGTAGCCACATGTTTCCATCTCTGTGAGTTGTGATCAATGGCCAATGACACATACATAAATTTAAAGCGACTAAGAGATAATATTCCACATGTCATCTTATAAATAATCAAATGTAAATAAGGAAATAAAACCTCAATTATGTGATGTAATGACATGTGTCATAATGAATGACTTAGTAAATTGACTAAGTAGTAACAGGCCACAAAAAATTCCACTTAGCCAAAATCTTCATGAAAGATAATGAACCTAAAAACTAAAAAGACAAATAAAATTACCAATAGGCCAAGAATCTGAACAATAACTTTTATTGATTTGTATTGAATTACTTGAAATAATTAAAAACCTCAACCATGCTTAAATAAGCCTCAACCCAGAAATCAGAGTTTACATCCAAAAATTCAAAAAAATTAAAATCTAAAAAAAATGTCTATTTTTAACAACCAATATTTATAGTAAGTTTCTTATGCAAGCGTGTATGACTCTAAAAATATCTCAAAATAACCTATATACTAAAATTAGCCAATGGGATGAAATTAAACTGAAATTGATGTCTGGTTCTAAAAATATACAATTTCTAAAAATAGAAAATTCTCAAAAAAAAATTAAATGTTAAAAAAAGACCCTTAAATGATTAGGTTTGGCCTCCAAAAAATATCAAAATCAGCTTTAAATACATACAATGGCTGAATGATAAATTTTTTAATGATTATTTGATTTTTTATAATTATTATTAGTGTTCAATATAATCCTATGTACAATTACATAGATTCTATATGTATCACTTATATGTACATTAAATATAATGATTTTGTATTTATAGACAAATTGAATTCTAATGAGGACATTATCTATGTCTAAACCACCATTAAATGGGTTTAAAAGTGAAAAACTATGGAACAAGGTGTCATGTGTAAATAGGCAGAAGGGACCACATCAAAGGCCAATAAATGTCAACAATGTCCCTTGTGTGCCTAGAAGCATTAATGATTATATAGATATAAATATTGACACATCGAAGATGAACATGGGGGAGATAGAAGGAGAGAGGGAAATGTAACTTCTTGACATCTTATTAAATTATAGCCATTAGAAGATGGTATGTGTGTTCATAATGTTAAATTTGAATTGAAATGTTAACTATAAGTATACAAGTGTTTTAGTTCATTTACACATTTAGACTACACATGATATTATTATCATTTTATTGATAACTAATAAGCATTATAGAGAGACCAAGTAATCAATAAAACATTTATCATTTTTTGAAGTTAATATTTCTCTTGGAGCATGACCTAATGTTTTTTTATCTCTTAAAAGTTATTTTCATTAGGTAATTTTATGGTTTCAGCATCTTTATGGAATGGTTTCAACCATTTATAGACCTCATAATTATATTATTTTTTATGATCCTTCCTAACTCTCACTACAAGTCCTTAAAGTTTACTTTATTTCTCTAAGTTTTATTTATTTTTTCTATTATAGGGCAAGGAGAAAAAATATGTTTTATAGGTAACCCCTGATTTACAATACATATATCTAAAGGTAAGAATGTGAAAAATAAACCCCAAAATTAATATTTTTGCAATACTCTCAGATCAGCTCCAAGGTTAAAGGCTAAGCTCAAGATGATTCCAAACTATTCAATTCCATACAATTGTCATCAAATCATTAGTTTTAAAATGTTAAATATTTAAAAACATGTTTGAATGCCCTTATTTTTTATATAAAATATTTAATTAGATATTATTATTATATTTTCTTTGTATGCTTAATTAAATATTTTTATATTAATTTATATTTTATGGCTCTATTTATTTTTATAAATATTTGTGTGTAATAGATTCATTTTTTTATAAGGTTAAATGTGAGGGTTTTCACAAGATCCCACAACCCAACAAAGGAAGATTTTATAGGGACCAGAGCTCCAAATCAAAACTAGGACATAATAGGGGGGCCAGTCCCTAGTAACACTAACCTAAAAGGAAACACTAAAGCACAAACCAAAACTAAAGATACTAAACCAAAAGAAATTATCCAAAAAATAAACATAAGCAAAAATCCAACAATAAAGTTACAACTCTTCAACAATAATTTTGTAACAAAAACCAAAACACAACTCAAGAACACCTCCTAGCTAGCATCAAACAACCCCACCCACAAAATCAAAAAAACAAGACTAAGAAGCAAAGAAGAGGAGAGATCACCCGCAAGTGGGGATCAACCTTTTGCTAATAGGGAATTCATCCAACCACATTTATAACCCATCTTTGATAGGAGTTTTAGCTTCTTTTCATAACCTTTTCTCCTTGGATCTATGACCTCTTTACATATTCTAAGTTATGAAATTCACCTTTGGAAATCCTACTATGGTTATAATATAAAAGAATAACCTACGAGAAGTAGATTGACCTACCTAAACATTGGTGTCCAAGGTCTCTCCATAAAAATTGATTGAATCAATAGATAGAATAATTACCTCTCCCAATTGATTAGGATTCTCTTCTTTTACCCCATCATGAGAGGGGCTTTTATAGGATCAACAATGAGAGGAGAGTGATGATCAGTAGTTTGAGGATAAAAAACCCCACGGTTGCACTAATAGTTGTCATCTTTGGGAAGATCTTATTTCTTCAACCAAACTTACTAATGACAAGAAGAAACATGAGCAAAATAAGAGGTAATGCGATAACCAAAAAGGTTGCAGTGAAAGCACTTGAAAGTAAGGCCTTTGAAGTTAAGATATTAACTCCAAAAGCTCGAGGATATTTCACCTTGATAAAGTGATGAAGCTTCTTGGATAAGTCTAAAATAGTATAATCCCTCATTAATATGGTGCCCCTAAAACTCTCATCCAACCTTATAAACAAACCCACCAAAATAGTTAGTTGTTTGATATGGTCATCCCTATAGAGGATAGGTATAAGGTTATAGAATCTTAGCCAAAAAAGAGCAGTAAAAATTGTCTCTTTATCATGTTGAAGAATCGAGACCAAGGCAGAAAGAAGAAGTTCTGAGTGCCTCAAAACAAAAGACTAGATATCCTAACAAAGTCATAATTCTTGAAATAGACAAAGATAACTTGGAAGAATCCTCTTCCAAGCAACAAAAAAGGCAGAGGTGGGATAATACTCCATTCACAGGTGGCCCAATTTATCATCTCAATTATGAATAAATAAAGGCCTAAACATTTTCTAAACTAAGACTTTCTACAAATCATTGAGTTCGTCTCCAAAATGGTCATCTTAGAAATAAAGAGTGGAAGAGTTGTTAGAGAGGTAAAAATGAATATCTCCAACTAAAAAACATTGGGTGCTAAATCTGGCTTGGTCTAGGAGGGAAATTTTGACCAATTCATCCAATCCCCAAGAAAAGTGGAGGGGATAAGATGAACAATCTACACTAGAGTCAAAATTAGATAAGAGGTGGACCCTTAAAGATAAAATAAATATAACTCAGTGCAATTGTGGAAAGGGTTAGAGGAGTATACACAACCCTAGTAAACTCATCTTTCCTCAACCATAGCACTAATGACGATAGCAATAATAGCAACAAAGAAATATTTTGATCTAGGACACTCTACGGTCTTGGATTTAGAGGGGACTAAAAAATCTCTAGCCATTGTTTTTGTAGGGGCCATAATCTTAACTCCATCACTAACAATGTCAAAGAAACATCCTAAAATAATGATTGGAGAAGAAGCAGTCATTATTATCTCTAATATGTTTTCTTCATCCTTGACCTGATCTCGAGTAGAAAACATAGCTAGATCAAAAGCTTTGGAGCCAAAAATACAATGCAAAGATCCAAACAGGGATTGAGCAAGCTTTTTTAACTTGAAATCTCTTTTACTACCCTTCATTAGGTTCATCGTCATTTGCATTTACCGTCATCTTTGTGCATATATATATATATATATATATATATATATCTTAAAATAAATAAAGTAATCTAAAAATAACTTAAACATACAAGTAAAAATTTTAAAAAATTAATAATCTAACAAAACTATTTGTAAAATCCTTCATGTATTCATAATTCTTTATAATCTAATTTAAAAATATAATAATATTAAAATATATATATTATTTTTATTCAATGCATGGATTGTCTCGTTGTTACATTTTTGTTAAGTGAAATAATCTATGGATGAGATTTGATTGGCAACAAAAGCTTAGATTTGACGCCCGACTTCCCTATTTTAAATGATTTTAAATGTGTTTTATACCTTGGAATATAATGTTCATGTCTATGAACTTAGAGCCAAATTTGGGAAGCCATTAATTCTGTAAGTTCTTAGATGTTATATATACATAACAAATATTTGAGAGTCTCATGAAATATTCACTAGAGATTTTTTTCAAAAATAATTAACGGTCATTTAAAGTTGAGTTTTTAACACTCACCAATTTTTTTATAAATGTATGAAGTTAGATGTCAAATATCATATCTGCAAGAGCTAAATCTTCATTTATCCATAGAAATGTTATGGTTCCAAGGATAAATAGATATGATTTGAGACTGCATTTAAATAAAATAATTTATATAAATTTAGAATAAATTGAAATTTATTTATGAATCATATACTTTATTATAAATTCAAGTTTATGAAACATATATTTGTAATAAATTGCATTTTTGGAAAAAAACATAGTAAAAAGTAACTTTATTAATATTAAATGAATATTAATGATACTCAAATATATTACTGTACAAATAAATACCTCTCAATGAATAATAGATTAACAGGTAAACATTATTTTTAAACATCAAATACATTTTATCAGGTAACTTCACACGAAAATCTTATCCTCTTAACCATATTTAATTTTATACCAAGATTGCTCTATGGTATTGAAGATTATATTACATGAATTTAAACTAACAAGAGAGAGAAAAAATTAAAACACGCTGAAGAATATGTTTATGCTGACAATAGTTACAGGTTTATTGCTAGAGCTATCTAAACTCATTTAAAATAAAATAAAATAAAAACTTCCTAAATAAAGATACACACAAAGTGAATTATGTCTTTGATATAAAAATTTTAATTCATGAAGAGCAGAGTCCACAAGTTTTTTGATCTGTGGAAAGTGTGAACCCCACACATTTTTGTTGATAACTGATGCATGTTGTCCTCACCGATGCATGCTTTCCTCACCGCATTCTATCCCCATCTATTGACTGCAGTCCTCATCTATGCATGGGACTCTTCTATTTCTAGTTTTTTTTTTTTTTTTTGAAATCCGTTGTTAAACATTATTTTAACATGTAGTTTATTAGCGCAGCCAATAATGCATGAAGAAATGCATGTTTAAAACTTTTTTTAGACTGTTGTTTGAACAGCTAGTTAAACCCCTCTAAGTCAAGCGCTCCATGCTATTTAATTAGTTGCATCCTTACTATTTTATGACTTGAAAAAATTGTAACAGATATATCAGAAATAATACAGAGTATTGTTGCATATTTTTGGCTTGTCTCTGCTGTAAGTGTTTGATTTTAATTTAATGTTATTTTGTTATGTTGTTATAATTGGTTTATCAACTAGTTGGGCTTGGATAAAATTTACATCTGGTATCAGATTAGGTATTTTTTGTTTTGGGTTAAAGATTTAGTAGTTGGAATTTTGCCAAAAATTTATCATGTCAAATTCTAACTCCTTGCCCATTTCAGAATTTGATGGAAATGAGTATGATTATCGGTGTATCAAAATGATGACTTTTTTGATAGGAAAAGATTTATGGGAGATTATTGATTCAGGTTATGTAGATCCAGCTGATTGGAATGCCCTCACAGCAAATGATAAAACAGTGAAGAAGGAGGCTAAGAAGAAGAATGCTCAAGCCTTATTTCATATGCAAATAGCGCTAGATAAGAGCTTATTTCCATGAATTGCAAGAGCAAAGACAGCAGAGGATGCTTGGAATACTCTAAAAGAAGCTTACCAAGGTAGTGATCAAGTCAAAGTTGTCAAGTTACAGACATTGAAGAGAGAATTTGAGAATTTAAAGATGCAAGAAGCTGAAAGTGTGAGTACCTATTGTGTCAAAGTAAAAGATGTGGTCAATAAGATGGCTACACTTGGTGAAATTGTGAACAATGAGGTTGTGATCAAAAAGGTGTTGAGGTCTCTCACACTAAGGTGGAACCATGTTGCCATAATCATAGAAGAAATCAAGAATTTGTCTACCCTTCAATTTGATCATCTAGTTGGATCTTTGATGTCTCATGAAGAAAGATTAAGAGATTCATTTGGAGAAAGTGAAGAGAAAGCTTTTTCCTCCAAATTACAAATCACAAAGAACGAAGATGCCAATAGTAGCATCAAAAGAAATCAAGGCCAAGGTAGAGGTCAAAATTAGAATTACTCAAGAGGAAATAGAGGAAGAGGTGGTTTTCGAGGAAGAGGTGGTTTCAGAGGAAGAGGTAGAGGCCGATTTGATAAAATAAATATCCAGTGTTATCATTTCAATAGGTATGGCCACTTTAATTATGAGTTTAGATTAAAAGAAGGTAATAATGATAAAAGTGTTCATTATGCTCAAGAAGGTGATGAGAATCCTCCAAATAATTTATTTTTATCTTATGACAAAGCTGAAAATGTTTCTAAAGATGTTTGGTATTTAAATTCGGGATGTTCTAACCACATGTCAGGGAATGAAAAACTTTTTTCTATAATGGATGAAAATTTTAAATCCAAGATCAAGCTTGGTGATGACAAATCATTGGAGGTTGCTGCAAAAGGAGCTATGAAAGTCCATACAAAAGAAGGTATGAAGAGTTTTAAAGACATTTATTACACTCCAAAGTTAAAGCATAATTTGTTGAGTGTTGGACAATTATGTGAGAAGAATTATAAAGTTGTATTTGAAAATCAACAATGTATAATTTATGATAAGAATCAAGGAAATAGGGTGGTAACATTTGTGCCTATGATAAAGAATAGGATGTTTCCATTGAAGTTTGGTGAACATAACAAGAACCTTGTCAATATGGCATATGAGGATACAAGTTGGTTGTGGCATCTCAGGTATGGGCATTTAAATTTTCATAGTTTGAAGATTCTAACATCAAAAGCATTAGTTTCTGGTTTGCCTAAGGTTGAAGAGCACAAGGAAGTTTGTGAAGGATGTGCTAAAGGAAAACATGCAAGAGAGAAATTTCCAAAAGGCAATGCATGGAGGGCCCATTATTCACTCCAGTTAGTTCATTCAGATATTTGTGGTCCTATGCAAAAAAAGAGTTTGGGTAAGTCATCATATTTCATTACTTTTATTGATGATTACTCATGACAGTGTTGGGTTTAGTTTTTGAAGACCAAAGGTGAAGCTCTTGAGACATTCAAGAGGTTTAGAGCCCTTGTATAAAATGACAAAGGGTGCAAAATAAAATCTTGTATAAGGACTGATCGTGGAGGAGAATTTTGTTCAAAAGCCTTTCAAGGTTATTGTGATATGCATGGCATTAGAAGACAACTCACCACTGCATACACACCTCAACAAAATGGTGTAGTTAAAAGAAAGAATCGTACAGTGATGGAGATGGCACGAAGCATGCTACAAACAAAGGGATTAAATAATTCTTTTTGGGGAGATGCAGTTGCTACAGCAGTATATATCCTCAATCGGAGTCCCACTAGTGCACTTGACAGGATAACTCTGTATGAAGCCTGGTATGAGAAAAATTCAAATGTTAATTATTTCAAAGTTTTTGGTTGCTTAGCTTATGTTCATGTTCTTGATCAAAAGAGGCAAAAGTTAGATCCCAAAAGTGAGTCATGTATTTTTGTTGGATATAGTGAGGAAAGTAAGGCTTACAGGTTATATAATCCTCTCACTAATAAGCTTATTATGTCAAGAGATGTGATTTTTGATGAAGGGGGAGTTTATGGTCATCAAAAAGGCCATATGTAAAAGTCAAAATCTGTTTTAAATGAAGTTATTATGGATGATATTGATCATGGGCAGCCCACTAATATTTCTGTTCCAAGTGCTACAAATCCACCAAGTAACACCTCATCTAGTTTTTCAATTCCAAGTGTAAGTCCAGATTCAAGTCCTAGTTATGCAAGGAAGGTAAGAACATTGAGTGACATTTATCAAAGGATTTCAAATCAAGCACATGAAGAAAATCCAAGAGGTGAGACACTGAATTTTGCTTTACTTACCAAGGCTGATTTTGAACCATCATGTTTTGAAGATGCATATACTAATGAGGTTTGGATGCAAGCAATGCAAGAAGAGATGGATTCTATTCACAGGAATGACACTTGGGAGCTTACAAATCTTCCACATGACAAGAAGAATATTGGCACCAAATGGGTCTACAAGACTAAGTGTAACAGTGATGGAAGTGTTGGAAGGCATAAGGCAAGATTAGTTGCTAAAGGCTTGACACAAAAGTATGGCATTGATTATGAAGAGACATTTGCACCAGTAGCAAGACAAGAGACCATTAGAATGCTAATTTCATTAGCAGCTCAAAAGAATTGGAGCATCCATCATATGGATGTGAAAAGTGCCTTCTTGAATGGGTACGTAGAAGAAGAAGTATATGTGGAACAACCACAAGGTTTTGAAGTGCAAGGAAAAGAAAATCATGTCTACAAGTTAAAGAAAGCTTTGTATGGCCTCAAACAAGCACCAAGAGCATGGTATGCTAGGATTGATGGATATTTTCAAGAGAATGGCTTTCAAAGAAGTAGGAGTGAACCTACCCTTTACTACAAACAAGAAGGTAATGATATTCTAATTGTAAGTTTGTATGTTGATGACTTGTTGTATATGGGTAGCAGTTCTATGATGAAAGATGAATTCAAAGTTTTCATGATGAATGAATTTGAGATGATATATTTAGGCCTTATGAAATGTTTTTTAGGAATAGAGGTTTATCGAAGGGAGAATAAAATTTTCATTTGTCAAACAAAGTATGCTAAAGATATGTTGAAGAAACTTGATATGGTTGATTGTAAACCAGTCTCCACTCTATTTGCTCATGGAGTTGTGTTGTGTAGAGATGATGGTGCTAAAAGAGTTGATGAGACAGCCTATAGAAGTATTGTCGAAAGTTTAATGTTTCTAACTCACACAAGACCTGATATTGCTTATTCAATTTCACTTATTTTAAGGCACATGGCAGAACCATCAGAAATACATATGAAGGCAGCCAAGAGAATTTTGAGGTATGTGAAAGGCACTCTAGATTTTGGTATTCATTACTACACTTCTAAAAGGTTCAATCTTGTTGGTTTTAGTGATTCTGATTGGGGAGGTAGTTTGGATGACCGAAAGTCAACATCTGGGAATTGTTTTTCTTTTGGTTCTGGTTTGATTACTTGGAGCTCAAAGAAACAAAGTATAGTTGCCCTTTCTTCTACAGAAGCAGAGTATGTTGCAGTCACTTCAGCAGGTACACAAGATTATGGTTTAGAAAACTTCTTAAAGAAATTGGAGAGATTCAAGTTCAGCGCACACTTATTTTTTGTGATAACATTAGTGCTATTAAATTGGCCAAGAATCCAGTCCATCACAGCAGGACAAAACATTTCGATTTAAAGCATCATTTTATTCGAGATTTAGTGCAGATGAAGATAGTAGAATTGAAATACATCAACACTAAAGAATAGTTGGTAGATATCTTCACGAAAGCAGTTGCAACAGATCAATTTTTGACACTTAGAGATCAGATTGTAAGCCCTCTCAGCATCAAGGGGGAGTATGTTGATAACTGATGCATGTTGTCCTCACCGATGCATGCTTTCCTCACCGCATGCTATCCCCATCTATTGACTGCGGTCCTCATCTACGCATGGGACTCTTCTATTTCTAGTTTTTTTTTTTGAAATCCATTGTTAAACATTGTTTTAACTTGCAGTTTATTAGCGCAGCGAATAATGCATGAAGAAATGCATGTTTAAAACTTTTTTTAGACTGTTGTTTGAACAGCGAGTTAAACCCCTCTAAGTCAAGCGCTCCATGCTATTTATTTAGTTGCATCCTTACTATTTTATGACTTGAAAAAATTGTAACAGATATATCAGAAATAATACAGAGTATTATTGCATATTTTTGGCTTGTCTCTGCTGTAAGTGTTTGGTTTTAATTTATTGTTATTTTGTTATGTTGTTATAATTGGTTTATCAACTAGTTGGGCTTGGATAAAATTTACAAGTTTGTCAATTAAAGCCTTCCCGAGTACTGCGTCTTTTTAAAAAGATAGCAACTGACAGCATGCATAAATTGCAATCATGAAAAACATTTGTGAAAATTAATGTTCTTATTAATTACAAAAATCAATATTTGCGCAGACGACGTCATACAAAAACTTGTACTAATAAAACACACACTGCATAAAACATTGAAAAAATAAGTTATCCCCCATCTAATTCGAAGATAAATTTGATGTTAGACGTTATTCATAAACTAAAACTTAATCCAAAAACTTGTATTAATCAAAATTTAATAGATATCACTCTTAATCCAAAAACTTTATTTATCCCAAAAAAAAAAAAAAAACCAAACCAAACCAAACCAAAACTTATGTAAAAATTAAGTTATCCCTCATGAAATTCAAAGATGAATTTGATGTTAAACGTTACCCATAAACTAAAACTTAAATAAGGATATAAATTCCGTTCAAAAGCAAAGGGCATTTCATCTTTGGAGGAAACATCAAAGACTAAATCACTACGTAAAACATTAAAAAAAATATGTTTTAAGTTATCCCCAGTGTAATTCGAAGATAAATTTCAAATAAGGTCTTTTTGTTTTGATTTTAGACATTCCACTTTGGCTAATGGCCAGCACCTTTCCTGCCTTTTAGATAAGATCGAGGAGCTGGCTCCTTTCTTATCCTTTTCAAAGCTGGAGATTTTATTCCACTGAAAGGTATTTCTACGGCTTCGGTTCGGTTCACATCACCGCTCACGTGTATCTTTCTTCTCTGCAAAAAGCACATTATTATTTGCACCTGCCACCATTTGTAGTTTATCAAGGCATCGTACAATGATTTTAACCCCTCACATGTACAACGCTTTTTCGTTCACGTATGCATTACTTTAGTGTTTTTAAATGGATAATTAGATGGAACATTATGGGAATGCTTATTCTTTATTAAAGATTTAAAAAGTTATATAAATTTAAGGTTTATAAGAGTAATGTGGGGAAAAATAATTAAGTTGCATTATATTATAAAGTTCAATTTGATTTATAAATATTATGAAAATGTTTGTATAGGGTCTAAATTTAAATGAATGGAAAAGATTATCCTTGCCATTAAGTTATTATATAACAATAATAAAGAAAAAATATATATTTTAATTAAAATAATTTCATGACATGTATACAAAACTCTTGTTAAGTGAAGTGTGTGTTATTTCAATGATGTATTTGGCATGAATATACATTCTTGAATGATAATTTTTTTAATGATTGTTTGGTTTTTATATAATTCTCTTCTATATAATTTTATGTAAAATGAAATACAATGCTTGTGCATTTATAAATAAATTGAATTACATATAAATCTTATCAATGTTCCGTATAATCTATAAACTTTATATGTATCACTGATATGGAAATGAAATACAATACTTGTGTATTTATAAACAAATTGAATTCTAATGAGGACATTATCTATGCCTAAACCAATATCAAACAGGGTAAAAGTTGACAACATATGGAAAAAGGTATCTTACATAAATAGGCATAAGGGACCACACTAAAGGCTAATAAACATTAATAATGTTCTTGGTGTGCCTAGAGCATTAATGATTCTACAAATACAAAACTTGACACAGGTAGGAAGAGAGAAGGAGAGAAAGAAATGCAATCTTGACCTCTTTTTAAATTATATTCATTTGAAGATGGTATGGGTGTTAATAATGTTAAATTTGAATTAAAATATTAACTACAAGAATATAAGTATTATCATTCATTTTATAAATTTTGATTACACGTGATATTGTTATCAATTTATTGAGCACTCATAAGTATTACACAGAGATCAAGTAATCAATAAAATATTTATCATTTTTTAATGTTAGTATTTCTCTTGGAACATGTTTTATACACAGTGTAAGGTTTAGTGTATGTTAGAAGTTATTTTCATTATGTAATTTTCTAGTTTAAACATATTTATTGAATGGTTTCCACCGTTTGGGGACTTCATAATTATATGGTTTTACTCAAGTGCCCTCTTAACTCTCAATAAATGTCATTAAAGCTTGCTTTATTTCCTTCAAGTTTTATTTACTATTTCCATTCTAGGGCAAAGAGATAAACATGTTTTTAAGTCACCCTTGATTTATACTACATAGATATAAATGTAGGAATGCAAAAAAACATATAAAATACCCCATTATGTCAACTTGGTTATGGGTAGAGAAAGGCCAAAACACTTTCCAAATAAGGTCTTTCTACAAATCACTGACTTCATCTCAAAAATAAAGAGCAAGAGAGTTGTCAGAGTGGGAAATACGAATATGTCTAACTAAAAACTTGAATTGCTAAATATGGGCTTCATCGAGGAAGGATATTCGATTGATCGAGCCAATCCACAAGAGGAGTAGAGGGGACCAAATAAGCATTCCACACTATAGTCAAAATTAGATAAGAGGTAGACCCCTAAAGCCAAGACAAATAGAACTCAGTGAAACTATGGAAAGCGTTAGAGGATTTTACACAACCCTGATAAACTCATATTTCCTCAGTGATTAGACTAATGATAATAGCAATAAAAAAAATAGAGAAACATTCTGATCTATGATGTTCTACGGTCATAGAACTGGAAAGGACTAAAAAACCCTTAGCTAGTTCTTTTTTAGGGGCAACAATATTAACTCCTCCTCTGACACTATGAAATAAACTACCTAAAACATTGTTTGGAGAAGAAGCAATCATTATTACGTCCAATTTATTTTCTTCATCCTCATCTTGATTTTGAGTAGAAAACACAGCTAGATTAGAAGCTTTGGAGCCAAAGATGTGACGTAGAGATCTAGGTGGGGATAGAATAAGCATTTTCAGTTTAAAATCTCTTTTACTTCCCTTCATAGTGTTCATCATCCTTCATGTTTAACATCATATTCATGCATAATTATTATCCTAAAGATACACACACACACATAAAGAGAGTACCATATATATTAATTAATAAATAAAGTCATCTTAAAATGACATAAACACACAAGTAAAATTTTGAAAAAAATAATAATCTAATAAAAATATTCGTAAAAGCCTTCATGTGTTCATAATCTTTAAAAATTTAATTTAAAAATATAATAATATTACAAAAATCAATATTATTTGTATTTAATGCATGGATTGTCTCATTGCTATTTTTTGTAAGGGAAAATAAGCTATGGATAAGATTTGATTGGCAATGAGAGTATAGATTTGATGCCTATCTTCCATGTTTTAAATGACTTAAAATTTATCATTTACACCTTCGAACATAATGTTCGCATAAATATGAACTTAAGCCAAATTTGGGAAGCCTCTAATTTTGCAAGTTCTTAGATGTTATATATACATGCAACAAATATTTGAAAGTCTCTTAAAATATTCAAAAGAGAATTTTTTTAATAATATTTTTAAAAACTAATGACCATTTAAAGTTTTTAGTCGTCACCAAAATTTATATAAACATATGAAGTTAGACATTAAATCTCATATCTGTAAGAGCTAAAGCCTCACTTATCCATAAAAATATTATGGTTCTAACGACAAGTAAATATTTTTTGAAACCGCATTTAAATAAAATAATTTATATAAATTTATAATAAGTTGAAATTTATTTATAAATCATATACACTATTATTATAAATTCAAATTCATGAAACATATATTTATAAGAAATAAAAAATAATCATAGTATAAAAAATTGTATTAATATTAAATGAATATTCATGATACATTAAATATATATCTAAATAGAATTCATTTTACAAAAATATTGTTATTAAATATCAAATAAATTTTATCAAGCAACTTTATATAAAAATCTTATCCTCCTATCCAAATTTATTTGTGAACTCAAAATAGATATTTTATCCAAATTTACATATTAACTCAAAAAAAATCTTATTTAAATGTCATATGTTTTTTAGTCCCATAAATTATTCTTAATACCATATCAATATTAACATATAAAATAAATTAAAGTAAACATCCCCACCTATATTAAACATGCTACATGCTCAAATGATGGTTCCTCTCCCTTTACCACTAAGTGGGTCATGTACATCTTATATCTTACTTCCAATCACATCATCATAATGGAGTAAGGTAGAACCATAGTTATTCACACCGGCCACCATTAATGGCTAGTTCAAAACAACATATTATTTGTTTTCACCCACTAGTTATGACATGGAGATCCAAACTACCAAGTTAGTGAGAGGGATGGGCTTAGCCAAGCTCATGGCTAAGACCAATTTACAAGTTGTATAGGTAAACACTAATATTTTTAATATTGATGGTTCTTTAAGTCAAATTAACATGTCTATGTGTATAAGGACATTATTTATTACTTTCAAAGTTTGAATTTTCCCCCTGATTCGATAAGAACCAAAGGATAACTCTTAAGCTTGTATCCCAAAAGTATCTCTTGACCAAAAATAGACTGGCATGAAAGAATCCAAATGGAGTTCTCTTAAGGTGCCCGGTAGAAATAAAAAATGCTGATTTAATTAAAGATTTTCATAGCAAGGTATCTAGTGGTCACTTTGCACCTAAAGTCATAGTTCATGAGATTCTAAGAGCTAGTTATTAGTGGTCATCACTATTCAAGGATGTTGTATAAAAAGTAAGAAAATGTGAGAAATGTTAGTGCTTTACTAGAAGATTGAAAGCTTATGATTCTCTCCCCTTGCAACCTATATCAATTAAAGGTCCATTTAGATAATGGGGAATGGATTTTGTTTGGGAGATCACTAATACATCAGGCACTGGACATAGGTGGATATTGGTTGCAACTGAATAATTCACAAAATGGGTTGAGGTGGTCCCTAAAAATAATGCCACACATCAGGTGATCATGGACATTCTATTGAATCACATTATTTGTTAATTTGGTGTGCCTGTCAAGATAATTATTGATAATTCCATGAGTTTTAGATCTAAACCTTTGGTGGTATTGTGTAAAGAATATGGGATCACATTAACTTATGACTCTAATTGCAACCCTCGAGGTAAGGGGCAAGAAGAATATAGTAATAAGAACTTGCTCAAGATCATTAGAAGGATTTTGGAAGCTAACAAGAAGAAGTGAGGTGAACAGTTGATATTTGCCTTATGGATTGATAGGATCACACCTAAGAGAGTTATAGGCAAGAGCCATTTTTAGCTTATTTATGGAAATCAAGTTATTTTTACCTATGAATCTATAGTCTCCAGCGTATCAATTCATGTAATAGCTAAGAGATTGTGAAGTTAACCACTATGAAATCAGAATGAACTATGTTATTGAGCTTGATGAAACTTGAAGACAAGCTCATGAAAGACCCAAAGTTCAAGGAAAGACTTACAAGAATATTTTATAAAATGGTCACTCCAAGAACTTTTCAGATAGGAGATTTGGTTGTAATTTGGCAAAACAAACACGAGGAAAAATGAAAACATGGAACATTTGTTGCCTTGTGGATGGGCCCTAATTTTATTGACTGAAAAATTAGCGAACATATTTTCTTCTTAAGAAATTTGGATGGTGAGATACTAGAACTGCCAGTTAATGGTAGACATCTTAAACACTTCCTTGATTGAGTTCATATATGTGTAAAGTAATGTATAGTGTATAGTCATGTTGTTTTGTTTCCCTTCTACGTTGGGTTTTATTTATATAATTTTTTTTGTTGTTTTTTGTTGTGTGTTCACTGTTAGATCCTCCTGATCTAATTTTGTTGACCCACTATTATCTCATCAATTTTCCAAAGGTGTTTGTTAATAAATTATCATAACTTTAACTCCATGGCCCAAGGGATAGATACTTGGTCTTATTTTATGGGGTTCTTCATACAACTACAAGGGATGTACATCCTCAGGTGAGAGCCAGTGTTAGTGCCCAAATTTTCTCAACAAATTTGTGCCCTTTTTCCTGAGAAATGGGGATTAAAAAGTCTAATTATTTCTCCCTAAAAAGAATCCAGAAGAAATGTTCATCTAGAATAAAAAACACCACTTTGCTAATCATGTTGTGAAAACCCTATAAAATTTGGTTTGACTAATATTAATGTTTTCATGTTTTTGAGCATGGTTTAATTGTAGAGTCTATGGTGGAATCAAGTCAAGAAGATTAAAAAAGTGACTAAGTATTAAAAAATACTAAGTCTAAATATTTTATTTGCAAAGGGATAAAATCTTAGGGATTTGGGAGGGGATTACAATATTGCAATGCAACTTTATCTTACAAATTAAAAAATGCATGCAAAACCCTGAAGCTCATAGCTTATTACTTGTAAATTTGTATTTTTCAAATAGAAGTCCAATGCCTGACATGTGTCATTCCAAAGAAGAGTCATAGATGTTTTAAATCCTAGGTAAATTCTTATGATAAAGAACATGCAGAGGTCCATGGTCTAAAAGCAAACACAAAGATCCAGGGGGAAATGTAACGTCACAATGAAAAATTTTAATACACTAGCAATATATAAGTGAAAGTCTGCCACATGTTGGACGTGTTAATAAATATTTAAAATCCCATGCTAATAGTTCAAATCCACAAATTTTTCCAATCCATGCTAAAGTCTTATCCACATGGAAGTATACTATCAAAAGTAAAGTGGACATTTTTAAAGGGAATGCAACATTTTTAACTTTAAAATTTTCATTTTGGTAAAGAAGGTCTGAATACTAGCCCATGGAACACGTGCCAACAAAAAGGAGTCATAGATGTCTTAAGCAAAGTTGAAAGTCTTGGGTCAAATGTAAATGTGGAAGTCAAAGGCTCAACTTGTAACACAAATTTTCAAAGGAGTAGAAGGGGAACATAGCATTACATCATAACTTTTCTCATGCAATTTTCAAATTGCACTCCATTGTTGAAAGCCCATTATACGTGTCGATAAAGAGATGATGAAAAAGTGAAGCAAAATTTTTAAAAGGAAATGCAACGAGACTTTTCAATAGAGGAACAACCTTAGAAGTCAAGGTTTAAAATACAAAAGTAACTTTTCAAAAGGTGTTGACGTACCTATGGAAGTCCTCAAATATTCTCAAATGGAATGCAACATTTAATAAATAATGGCAAAGATTAGGGGAGGTTATGCACATTTGCGTAATGTCTAAATGTGTATGTCAGGTCCACCAACCCACCAAAGGTGTAAAATTACTAATGGGGCTTGAAATCCCACTGGAGCCAAGAACTGAAAATATGCACATGAAGTCCGCAATCCCACCAAAGGTGAAATGTGCCATGTGTTAGTGTCATGTTTAATGACGACTTGAAAGTGAAAAGTAAATGTTGCCAAATATTTCAAGTTGTGGTAATACATCTTTGCATTATTGTCTTTTCATTAGAGGATTTATATTTATGAGTCTAAATGGGAAAGTCTTAAATTCATCTCCACCAACTCTTCTTCTTTTGAATAATATTATTGCCTGGAAGGCTAGTTTCCCCTCCCTTAAAAATGGGTTCTATGAAATAGATTGAAATTGGTGTGAACCTTAGTTTATAAATGAAAGAGAAACATGACAACATGATCTCTACAACAGCCAATATGTGATTTGGTTAAAGAAAATTCCATGTCCTCTACCTTCAGAATCATGGCATCTTCATGGGAAGACCCAATCACATATTTGTCTAATAAAGGCATTATTGATCATGCCCTTTACATTGTACAAACATTTGCAAGACTCTTGAAGGCAATAAATCTACTTCCCCTACCTTTATTTCTCCAAGGAATTTTAAGTCAAATAACATGATATTGAAAGGTTCTCCATGGAATGTTTTGCATGATAATGCAAAATAATTGAATTTTGAGTGCCTCAGTATTTCAAAATATAGTGTTGTGAAATGACACTCTACACTGTTAGTCAATCCTAAAATCAATAGTTATAGTGTAGATTGGTGCTTGAGCAGTGTCAAGGCAAAATATATTCGAAAGGTAGAAATTTAAATGTTTATGTAGGTACAAGGAGGATGGTGAGGCTCAAGTTTTTTTATCTCCATTTGAGATACATCGTAAAATAAATAAGAAACTAGATATTATTAATAATGACTTAAATAGGAAATCAAAACTTTCCAAAGGGAAGCAACATTTAGAGATCTCTTTCTAGGTTTTCATCGATGAGAAATTACAGATGTCTTCTAATGGACAGAGATCCATAGATTCATCAAAGATATTTAAGAAACTTATTTTTGGTGGATATCTAGGAAGAAACTACAATGTTGCAATGCAACTTTAGCTTACAAATTTGCATTTTACAAATGGAAGCCTGAGGCTCGAGATACGTGCCAATGAAAGGAGAAGTAGAAAGTTTTAGTGTCTTGTGAAAATGAAAGTCCAAGTCCAAGTCCTGACCCACATGTTATAAACAAATTTTCAAAAAAAATAAAAGTTGACTAAGGAATAGGTAGAAATATGGATGAGTCGTGCACTTTTTCAAAAGTGTAAAAAAGTTCTGAAAGTTGACAAATATGCAAATGTGCACCTGGGGTCTAAAATCTGGTCAAAGATGAAAAAGTGTAAAAGTGCAAGAGAAGCCCAAATTTTCATATAATAATATATGAATGTATCATTATTAAGTTTGGTAGGAAAAGGGAAAAGAATATGTGAATGGGTAAGGGCAAAAGCAAAGGAGATAAAAAGATTGTGATAGAGAATAGGAAGGTGAGTTTAATGCTACAATCATTTTTGTGACAAAGGTATGTGATGAAGACTTTCATTTGTCACAGTAAAATAGGAAGGCAACCATCATGGAGGCTCCTTTTAGAAATAACCAAAATATTGACAAGTAATTTTTATATTTTCTATTCTTCCTTCCACCCTTTCATTCTTTATTATTTGAAAAGTTTAAAATGGTAATCAGGGCATTAGCTAGTAGGGCATCTTTAATCTGAGTGGGCAATGATTAGTTAAAGATAGGGCAAAATGGTTTCACATAAATATAAAAGTTTGGTTTGCACTTAGGTAGAATATTCTCTCTCAAACTCAACTATAAAAAAATTCCAATTGGGTAGAATTAAAATCTCATCATGACATGGACAACCAACTACCAGCTTGATTACCTTTTAGATCATGAGATTCTAGGCGTATACAAAGACATATTCTAAATGTAGCATCTTTAAGGAATATTTTGGGTGAGAAAATTTTGTATAAGTAAATAGGGCTTATCCTCTTTTTGGGGATTAAGATTTTTTAGACATTCAAAAATCTAATTTATATAGAGTACTTTTTTATTTTTATTTTAGAAATCCATGCTAGGTGATTACTCTTGTTGCTAAGGTGATTACTCTATATAGTCATTAACAAACTCTAAAAGCATTTTGTATATGTCTCTCCTGTTTCAGAGTGAATCCACCATGATTTTCACCATGTTAGTATTATGAACATTGATTTACTTTCAAGTTAATGGAAACTACCTGTAATTTGTGCTCTTTCTTGGTAATGAAGTACAATAGCACATTCTTCATGCACTGTTGATTGGGTAACTAGTTTTATGCTTCTTAATGATAGTCATTCTAGTCATGAAATTAGATTATAAATTCCTTTTTGCATTGTGATTTAGGAATGTCTTATTAATAATATTTTAATGATATCTTGGATTTATGGAGTTGATAGGAGAAGGTGCTTGAAGCTTCAATTTCAATGTATACTTTTGACATATCAAGGGTCATTTGAATGTTTGCATTGGATTGGTATCAATGAATGCAAATCATTCTTGATAGTTTTATTTATTGGTCTTTTACATCATAAAATGAATGATAGCATGACTATTGAAGGAATTCTAATTGTTGAAAGCCACCACAGCCCATCTAAATATACCTAACTCATCCCACCTATCCTACCCCTATAAATAATACATGTTATTGAAGATTATATATATATATATATATATATATATATATATATATATATATATATATATGGTCTTTGAAGACTAGCATTGTAATTTCCCCTTTGGCTCTTAGTTGTCAACAATTCCTTTAGAAATGAAGATTACAATCACATTCGATCTATTTTTTAGTAGCTTGTATCTGATTCAAAAGCATTTACTTATTATGTGACAACTCTTCCCTAGTGGACTGTGTAGGTTTGATTATGATTTGGTCATATCTATGTGTGCACCAATAATCTTGTGGAGATTGAACTATAGTATCCCTCTTTGTGACCACGATACCACGTAGGTACTCTCACCTTGGTTCATGTAGAGCTAGAAGTAGCAGGGAATTAACCATACCCTTGATTAGTGGCTTTTGGTCATTATATGTGTTCAGCCCATCCATATGTTAAACCCTTCCCTAGTTATAACGACATCACTAAGATTTATCATCTATGTTTACCATATTTTCAAATGTGCAAGATTGAATTTCAGAGGTGTACAACTGGGAACCAACAATGTGAATATCTCCAACTAAAAAAATATAGACACTAAATCTAGGTTTGGTCTAGGACGGAGCTTCGACTGATTGAGCCAATCCCCAAGGGGAGTGGAGGGGACCAAATGAACATTCTGCGCCAAGGTCAAAACTAGATAACAGGTGGACCCCTAAAGCTAAGATAAATGGAACTTGGTGCAACTATGGAAAGGGTTAGAGGAGTTTAGAAAACCTTGGTAAACTCATCTTTCCTCATCCATAGGACTAATGATGATATCAATAACAACAATAGAGAAACCTATGGATCTATGACACTCTACGGTCCAAGATTTGGAGGGGACTAAAAAACTTCCAGCTAGTCCTTTTATATGGGAAACATTCTTAACTCCATCTCTAATATTATCAAAGAAACTACCTGAAACAATGTTTGGAGAAGAAGCAGTCATTATTAGCTCCAATCCATTTTCTTCATCCTCGTCTTTATCTTGAATAGAAAACATAGCTAGATGAGAAGCTTTGGAGCCAAAGATACGATGCAAAGATCCAAACAAGGATTGAACAAGCTTTTTAAATTTAGAATCTCTTTTATCACCCTTCATAATGTTCATCGCCCTTCGCGTTTACCATCATCTTCATGTATAATTATTACCTTAAAGATATATAGAGAAAAACCATATATATTAGTAAATAAAGTCATCTTAAGATGATTTAAATATACAAGTAAAATTTAAAAAAAAATTATAATGTAATAAAACTATTTGTAAAAGACTTCACACATTCATAATTCTTTATAATTTAATTTAAAAATATAATAATATTACAAAAATCAATATTATTTGTATTCAATGCATGGATTGTCTCGTTGTAGCATTTTTGTAAGGCGAAATAAACTATAAATGAAATTTGATTGGCAACGAGAGCTTAGATTTGATGCCCGTCTTCCCTATTTAAATGTGTTTTACACCTTAGAATATAATATTCGTGTCACCATGAACTTAAGCCAAATTTGGGAAGCCGTTAATTTTGTAAGTTCTTAGATGTTATATATACATATCAAATATTTGAGTGTCTCGTGAAATATTCACTGAAATTAACAGCCATTTAAAGTTTTTATAAACGCATGCAGTTAGACGTCAAATATCATATCTGCAAGAGCTAAATCCGCACTTGTTGATAGAAATGTTATGGTTCTAAGGACAAGTAAATATTTTTTCGAGACTGCATTTAAATAAAACAATTTATACAAATTTATAATAAATTGAAATTTATTTATGAATCGTATATATTAAATTCAAATTCATGGAAGATTTATTTGTAAGAAATCACCTTTTTGAAAAAAAATCATAGTATAAAAACTGTATTAACATCAAATGAACACTAATGATACGTAAACATATATCTAAATAAAATTTACTGGACAAATAAATACCTCTCAATGAGTAATAGATTTACAGGTAAACATTATTATTAAACATCTAACACATTTTATTAGGTAACTTCACACGGAAATCTTATCCTCTTATCCATATTTACATGTGAGTCACACAAAAATCTTATCCAAACTTAATGGTTCCTCTCCCTTTACCACTGAATGGAACCTGTACGGCTTGTATCCAATCGCATCATCATAATGGAGTAAGGTAGAACGGTAGTTATTCGCACCAGTCACCATTAATGGCTTAGTCAGTGCAGCGTACTATTTGTTTTTACCAATTTTTCATCATATACTGGAGTTCCATAATATATTTTTCAATCCATGTTTTACATGTATGAAATGTTTTTTTTGGGGAAGATGTTGTGAAGTTTCTGTTTTCAATCCTGTACGTGGTCGGCAAATCGAATATCGGTGGAACGATTGCATAGCTTTTAAAATTGAAGAAACAAATATAGTTGGATAAATTTAATTTAATTTAGATATTTAATTGAGGCTAAGATTGGTCTATGGTATTGCAGAATATATTACATGAATTTAATTCATCAAGAGAGAAAAAAATAGTAAAACACACTGAAGAATCTGTTTATGCTGGCAATGGTTACAGGTTTATTTCATTCCATTATCTATTGTTAGAGTTGTCTACACTGATTTCATGAAGAAACATACACACAAAGTGAATTATGTTTTTGATATAAAATTTGTAATTCATGAAGAGTGAAGTCCACAAATTTTTTGATTTCCGAAGAGTTTGAACCCCACACAGTTTGTAAATTAAAGCCTTCAGAGGTACTGCATCTTTTTAAAACGATAGCAGTTGACAGCACGCGTAAATTGCAGTCATGAAAAACGTTTGTGAAAATTAACGTTCGTATTAATTACAAAAATCAATATTTGCGCAGGCGACATAATACAAAAACTTGTATTAATTAAAAAAAATCACTGCGTAAAACAAAAAAAATAAAGTATTAAGTTATCGCAAGCGTAATTCGAAGATATATTTGATGCTTGACGTTATTCATAAACTAAGACTTAAATAAGAATATCCATTCCGTTCAAAAGCCAAAAAGGGCATTTCATCTTTGGAGGTGGAAACATCAAAGACTAAATCATTAAAAATTTATGTTTTAAGTTATCCCCAGTGATTCGAGGATAAATATCTTTTTGTTTTGATTTTAGACATTCCCCTTCCTTTTCAAAATTGAAGATTTAATTCCACTGAAAGGTATTCTACGGCTTCGGTTCGTTTCACATCACCGCTCGCGTGTACATCTTTCTTTCTTCTCTGCTAAAAACACATTATTATTCAAGGCATCGTACAATGTTTCTTCCCCTCACATGTACAATGCCTTTTCCTTCACATATGCACTACTTTAGTGTTTTTAAATGGATGATGAGATGGAATATCAAGGGAATGCCTTTTTTTTTAACGTAAAGTCTTAAAAAGTTATGTGAATGAAAAGTTTATAAAAGTGATGTGGGGATAAAATAAATATGTTATATTATATTATAAAATTCAACTTGATTTATAAGTATTATGAAAAAAATTATATAGAGTTTAAAATTAAATAGACGGAAAAGATTCTCATTGTTACTAGGTTACTACATAACAACAATAATGGAAAACAAACATTCTAATTAAAACAATTTCAAGACATGTATACAAAACTTTTGTTGTGTGAAGTGTGTGTTATTTCAATGATTTATTTGGTACGAATATACATTCTTGAATGATAAATTGTTTAATGATTATTTGGTTTTTATATAATTCTTATCAATCTTCCATATAATCTTATGTAAAATGAAATACAATATTTGTGTATTTATAGACAAATTGAATTATATATAATTCTTATCAATGTTCCATATAATCCATAGATTTTATATGTATCACTTATATGTAAATGCAATACAATGCTTGTGTATTTATAAACAATTGAATTCTAATGAGGACATTATCTATGCCTAAACCAACATCAAACAGGTTTAAAAGTGACAAAATATGGAACAAAGGTGTCTAGCATAAATAGGCATAAGGGACCACACCAAAGGCTAACAAACGTTAATAATATTTTTGACGTGCCTAGAAGCATTAATGATTCTACAAATACAAAACTTGACACAAGTAAGTAGAGAGAAGGAGAACGAGAAATGCAATCTTGACCTCTTTTTAAATTCTAGCCATTGAAAGATGGTATGGGTGTTAACAATATTAAATTTGAATTCAAATATTAAATATAAGAATTCAAGTGTTACCATTTATTTTACACATTTAGATTACACATGATATTGTTACCATTTTATTTAGCACTCATAAGCATTACAGAGAGATCAACTAATTAATAAAATATTTATCATTTTTTGAAGCTAGCATTTCTCTTAGAGCATGTTTTATACATGACATAAGGTTTAACATATCTCAAAAGTTATTTTCATTATATAATTTTCTACTTTCAACATATTTATTGAATGGCTTCCACCATTTGGATACTTTATAATTATATGGTTTTAGTGAGGTGCCCTCTTAACTCTCAATGCATGTCCTTAAAGCTCACTTTATTCCTTTAAGTTTTATTTACTTTTTCCATTCTAGGGCAAGGAGAAAAAATGTATTTTTTAAGTCACCCCTGATTTATACTACATAGATATAAACATAGGAATGCAAAAAAACATATGAAGTACCCAAATCTGTCATCTTGATTATGGATAGAGAAAGACCAAAACACTTTCCAAACAACGTCTTTCTACAAATTGTTGACTCCATTTCCAAAATGGTCGTCTCATAAATAGAGAGCGAGAGAGTTTTTAGAGAGGGAAACAAGAATATCTCCAACTAAAAACTATGATCGCTAGATATGGGCTTGGTCTAGGAGGGATCTTCAACTGATTGAGCCAATCTTGAAGAGGAGTGAAGGGGACTAGATGAACGTTCTACACCAGAGTCAGAACTAGATAAGAGGTAGACCCTTAAAGCAAAGACAAATAGAACTCAGTGTAACTATGGAAAGGGTTAGTGGAGTTTACACAACCTTGGTAAACTTGTCTTTCATCATCAATAGGACTAATGACAATAACAACAACAACAATAGAGAAACATTATGATCTATGTTTCTCTAGTATCATAGAATTAGAAGTGAATAAAAAAACCCTATCTAGTGCGTTTTAGGGCCAACAATATTAACTCCACCTCTAACACTTTCAAATAAACTACCTAAAACACTATTTGGAGAAGAAGTAATCATTATTAGCTCCAATTCATTTTCTTCGTCCTCATCATGATAATGAGTATAAAATATAGCTAGATCAAAATCTTAAGAGCCAAAGATACAATGCAGAGATACAGGCGGGGATCGAGTGAGTGTTCTTAGTTTGAAATCTCTTTTACTAACTTTCATAGTGTTCATCGCCCTTGTGCGTTTACCATCATCTTCATGCATAATTATTATCCTAAGGACACAAACAAATATATAGAAAGAGAGAACCATATACATTAATTAATAAATAAAGTCATCTTAAAATCACTTAAACCCAAAAATAAAAATTTGAAAAAATTAATAATCTAATAAAACTATTTGT
Organism: Torreya grandis; assembly: GCA_037957365.1. Taxonomy (NCBI): domain Eukaryota; kingdom Viridiplantae; phylum Streptophyta; class Pinopsida; order Cupressales; family Taxaceae; genus Torreya; species Torreya grandis. The sequence goes on along the minus strand of JARHVA010002552.1, from coordinate 1,230,412 downwards.
AAAAGCCTTCACGTGTTCATAATCCTTAATAATTTAATTTAAAAATATAATAATATTACAAAAATTAATATTATTTGTATTTAATGCATGGATTATCTCGTTGCTAATTTTTTTTAAGGCAAAATAAACTATGAATAAGATTTGATTGGCAACGAGAACTTAGATTTGACACGTCTTCCCTATTTTAAATGATTTAAAATAGCATTTACACATTAGAATATAATGTTCGCGCCATTATAAACTTAAGTCAAATTTCGGAAGCCTCTAATTTTGCAAGTTCTTAGATGTTATATATACATGTAACAAATATTTGAAAGTCTTGCAAAGTATTTAGAAGAGGCTTTTTTAAAATAATTTTTTAAAAAACTAATGACCATTTAAACTTTTTAGCCGTCACCAAATTTTCTATAAACATATGAAGTTAGATATTAAATCTCATATCTGAAAGAGATAAAGCCTCACTTAACCATAGAAATGTTGTGGTTTAAAAATTTAAAAAAAAAATAAATTTGAAAATACAAAAAATTAAAATAATTTATAATAATTTGAAATTTATTTATAAGTCACATATATTATTATTATAAATTCAAATTCATGAACATATATTTATGAAAAATCATGTTAAAAAAATAACCATAATATAAAAAATTGTATTAATATTAAATGAATATTAATAATACATTAAATATATATCTAAATAAAATTCACTTTACAATGTTATTATTAAATATCAAATACATTTTATCAGTCAATTTTATATAAAAATCTTATCCTGTTATCTAAATTTATATGTGAACTCAAAACATAAATTTTATCCAAATTTACTTGTTAAATGTAATATGGTCTTCAATCCTATAAATTATTTTTAATTTCATGTCAACATTAACATCTAAATTATATTAAATTAAACATCCCCACCTGTACCAAACATGCTATATGCTTAAATGATGGTTCCTCTCCCTTTACCACTGAATGGGTCCTGTACGTCTTATATCTTGCTTCCAATCGCATCATCGTAATGGAGTAAGGTAGAACCGTAGTTATTCGCACTGGCTACCAGTAATGGCTAGTTCAGTGCAGCGTACTATTTGTTTTCACCCAGTTGTTCCATATTATATTTTTCAACGCATGTTTTGCATGTATGGAACGTTTTTTAGGAAGATGTTTTGGTGGAAGAGGAAACTCGAGTCACCGACAGCGATAGGATTTTGTTGTTTTCAATCCTGTGCTCGAATCTCGGTGGTACGATTGCATAGATTTGTAAATCGAAATCACAAGTATAATTGGATAAATTTGGTTTAATTTAGATTTTTAATTGAAATTAAGACTGGTTTATGGTATTGAAGAACAAATTATATGAATCTAGTATAATTCGAGTGAAAATATAATAAAATATATTGAAGAATTTATATTTGCTGGTAACAGTTACAGGGTTACTTAATTCTATCATGTATTGTTAGAATTTATATTTGCTGGTAATATTTTTAATGTAAATTTTATGATTCTTAGAAAATGTGAACACAAAAATTTTGATTTTGAAAAAGTGTGAACTCCACAGAATTTGTAAATTAAGGCCTTCACAGGTACTGCGTCTTTTGAAAACGATAGCAGCTGACAGCATACGTAAATTGCAGAGCTGACAGCACGCGTAAATTGCAGAGCTGACAGCACCCGTAAATTGCTGTCATGAAAAACGTTTGTGAAAATTAACTTTGGTATTAATTACAAAAATCAATATTTGCGCAGGCAACATCATTTTAGATAAGGAAAATTATATATTCCATTACCTTTTTTCTGAATTAGGCGTGAAACACGTGAAGGGAAACCAAGACAATTTTGACGCCGTTTATGTGTATATATAGACACAGCTGGGTATCTCATTCTCAACCTGTGAGAGTGTTCAGCTTTTGGGAGTAAGAAAGTAAGTTTTGCGGAGATGAATGTGAAAGGCCTGTTCGACAATGTCTCAGTTCCATCACTTCCCACATGGCAACTGGTCTCTGAACATGGGAAGGTGGGCGAATTTCGTATCACAGGTGAAGTTGTGTTGCAGAAAACTTATATTGCCGATGTTAACGATTACTCTGCCACCATTTCCGACACGTTGTTTGAGTTGATCGGCCAGAAAGTGTTTCTTCAGCTTGTCAGCAGCGACCAGATCGACCAAGGTAAACATCTTTATCCCTAGGTCTTTACATTTATGTCACTTTTAATACTGACATAAGACTGGTAATTGCGTAGATACGGGAGTGGAGAAGAAAGGAGAGGAGACGTCAATAAGCTGGAACCCACTGGATGGTCCCATTGCTGGCGATACGCGATACCCAGTCAGCTTCAAATGGAAGTCCGAATTGGGAGTGCCCGGCGCATTGCTTGTTAAGAATACGCACGCCAGGGAGTTCTTCTTGAAATCCCTCAGCCTCTCTGCCGTCCCTGACAAACTTCCCACTCTTCGTTTTTTCTGCAACTCCTGGATCTACCCTTACTATTTATACAACAAAACCCCACGCGTCTTCTTTTCTACTCAGGTATTGCGAGCCATAATTTTTTAAGACATAAGTAGCGAGGGGAGGGGACAATATGATATTAATGTGATTTGAGCATTGATTTCAGAGCCATCTTCCGGATGAAACACCAGCGGGTCTGATAACTTTGAGAAACCAAGAGCTGGCTAACCTTCGAGGAAATGGAACCGGAGAGAGGCAGTTATGGGATCGCGTTTACGACTATGATGTTTACAACGATCTGGGCAACCCAGACTCTGATTCAGATCTTCGCAGAGAGGTGCTCGGTGGATCACAAGATCTTCCATATCCCAGGAGATGTAGAACTGGACGGGCGCCCGCTAAGACAGGTTCCTATTATATAATTAATGATTAAAACGAAGCCTATGTCTAGTATTCACCGTTTATATAATAGTTCATTCTGGTTACTTAGTTCGGTGGTTTCAATGATAATGTTTTTAACATGACAGATCGGAAGTCCGAGAGCTTGCCTTTCCTGCCTACCGCCCAATTCTTTATTCCGCCAGACGAGAAGTTCCCTCATATTAATCTTTCCGACTACAGGGCTAATTTGGTGAGGGCCTTTGTCAAGAAGGTGGTGCCGACACTCAAGTCCATATTTGGTGATAAGTTCAACTCGATGGAAGATGTTAAAGCTATTTACAGCAAAGGAGTCCCGAAGGCTCTCAACTCTGTTATGGACCTCAGTCGAGACCTAATTCCTCTTCAGATGGTCAAAGGATTGCTCAGCACAGAGGACCGAGCTATTATAAATTTCACCTCTCCCCAAGTTTTCAAGGGTGGGTACTCGTGCGAGATGAGTAACTTTTATTTTACAGCTATAGATTAATTAGCATAGCTGATACTAAGAATTTGATGTTTGATGTGTGATGTGTGATTCACTGCTGAGGAACGCGCTTGGAAGACAGACGAAGAGTTTGCACGCCAAGCTCTTTCGGGAATCAATCCGATGGCCATTCAATGTTTGGAGGCAAGAAAATTTGTCAGCCAGTCTGGTTTAATCTCCAGTTAAATTTTGACGTGGTACTTGAATATTAATTCTAATACTCATTCTCTACTCTTGTAACTGTTAACAGAGCTTTCCACCGTCTAGTAATTTGGACGCGGAATTATATGGTCCTCCAAAGAGCAGTATAACTGCAGCACATATCGAGATAAACCTGGACGGCCTTTCAGTCCAGCAGGTATATGTAGACATCCATCTCTTAATTCAAATAAACACATTATATCCTAAAAAACAGAGGCGATGTTGTAATGTTGTGACTAATTACTTTAAATGTGAACGAATCGGTGGGTTAGGCTGTGGAAGCGAAAAGATTGTTCGTTTTGGATTACTACGACGCATACATGCCCTACATCGAACGCATTAACAAACAATCGGACGATCTTAAAATGTATGCCTCCCGCACTTTTTTCTTCCTCACACACGGAGGGACGCTGAGGGCTGTTGCCATCGAGTTGTGTTTGCCTCCCACTAGTGTCAGCCAAGCTGTTAGAGATGTTTATACCCCTGCCCAACGGGAAGAAGAAGGGGCTCTGTGGCTGCTCGCCAAAGCTCATTCACGAGTTAATGATTCCGGTTATCACCAGTTAATCAGCCACTGGTATGAACAAACTAAGACGTACAAGCATTTATTTGTTTAATTATGCTGCTTTATTCTGTGGACAAAATGAATGCTACGATGAATATTTTTGCCATCACTTCATGCAGGCTTAGAACTCACGCGGTCATTGAGCCCTTCATCATAGCTACGCACAGACGATTGAGTAAAATGCATCCCCTCCACAAATTGTTGCTCCCTCATTACTTTGACACCATGGACATCAATCAATCCGCCCGCCAGATTCTAATCAATTCAAAAGGAGTTATTGAATCCGGATTCACACCTGGCAGATACTCCATGGAGTTGTCCTCCAAAGCATATAAACAGTGGAAACTCAATGAGCAAGGCTTGCCCGCCGATCTCATTAAAAGGTATAACATTCTCTCTATTCTACTGCCAAATGCTATGTTTCATTAGGAAACTAATTTTAAGTTAGGATATATATGCAGAGGGATGGCAGTTCGAGACGCAACGGCTCCTCATGGGCTCAGGCTGGTGATCCATGACTATCCTTATGCGGTGGACGGTCTGGAGATCTGGTCTGCCTTAAAGCAATGGGTAAATGATTACTTGCATTTGTATTACAAGAGCGACGATGCAATCAGAGCAGACAAAGAAGTGCAAGCGTGGTGGAACGAAATTGTGAACGTCGGGCATGGAGACCTGAACAAGGAAAGTGGGTGGTATCAGATGGAGTCTGTGGAGGAAGCGGTGGAAGCAATTACCACCATAATCTGGGTTGCATCTGCTCACCACGCAGCCGTCAACTTCGGACAATATGCATACGGAGGATACATGCCCAATCTCCCCACCATCAGCAGGCGCTTCATTCCCGAGAAAGGGTCCTCTGAATATGCCGCAATGGTGAAAGACCCAGAAGCATACCTGCTCAAATCTGTATCCAGTCCATCGCAGGCCACCACGGTGATGGCAGTGCTGGAGCTGCTGTCTAAACATTCAACAGATGAAGTGTATCTAGGTCAGGTGAAAGGCTCCACTCCTGAATGGACCGACGATGAGGGCATTGAAGAAGCGTTTGGACGATTCTCTTGCTCACTGGCGAGTGTGGAGAAGAATGTGTCGGAGAGGAACGAGAATCCGAACCTGAAGAACAGGTATGGACCATCACAGGTGCCATACACACTGCTATATCCGGGGACCTCTGATCTGTCCAAGAAAGGCGGATTGACAGGTAGAGGAATTCCAAACAGCGTTTCCATTTAGATTCAACATCGCCCTTTTCACACCAACGACGTCATCTTTGTCATCAGTCTTACGTTAGGTTTGCTTAAATGTTGTTCAATAAATGAAATGTTGTTCGGCGTCGAACTTGGCCGCACAGGGTATCCGACGCTAATGCATCTTTTGTTTCAGAGTGGTTTTATTTTATTTGAAGGGCTTTCTATAGCTTATGCTAATACATTTTAGCACCCTAAAATTGAACCAAATAAAGTACTTAAAAAGAAATAATGCTGTGACAAGTCAAGTCAATTTCATTTTTCATGTAATAGAACCTTGACGGTAACTGGTTTGATGTGGGGACACAGAATAAACACTACTAGGTCAATTTTACAACCCTCAAATCGAACAAAAATGACTGTTTAAGTAGGATGGCTATGTTTTTTTGGGAACAACGTTTCAATCAACAGTGACATGGCGTGAGTCGTGAACATTAAGAGAGAAAGAGATAAAGTACTTGGAAGTAATAATGCAGTCAACAAAGTAAGGCAATTTCATTTTTCAATGTGATAGAACATTGAAGGTAATTGGTTTGATGAGGGGACACGGAATAAACTTTACTCTTTTAGTGTTTTTTTTCATATTTTAAATTTGTTTTTCAGTTTAAGGAAAATGTCTCATTAATTGTGTCTTTTAATTTTGGACAGTAAATTAAAGTGTTATAATATTATATTAAACTTCAAAAAATTTATTTATTTTAATGTCATTTTAATTATTTATAACTAAAATTTGACTGTCTAATATATCATACATTTTATAATATAACTGATTTTATTAAGAGATGTCATAAAATGTATTTTTTAAACTTATGATCAAAACTTAATTTTTGGAGTACCAATAGTTATGCATTAGAATATCAATACTTGAGTCTTACTTGTCAAAATATAATTAGTTACTTTTAATTTTATAGAATAAATATTGAACACATATTAAATACTACATGTTCAGCTTTTAATACATTTTAATATTTATACATACCAATATGTTATGTCAATGGAACACATGTTAACAAAAACTTTGTTTGACAATTAGAACATATATTAAAAAAAACTATAAAAAATGAATTTTAATGTATCATTAAAACAATTTACCATTTTTATTTATGTTATAATGATAATCCTTAATTTATTATTATTTTCATATATTATAGATTTTAAGTTAATTTAAATATATTAATAAATTTATAATTTATTATTATTTGTGAGAAAAATACATATATTATAAATGTTAAAATGATTTAAATAATAAAAAGAGTTATAGTTTGATTGGTGAGGATAATAAATTGTTATACCATCAATCAAAATACAAATCTCTCTATATATATTTGATACTAACTTCTTCATTAAAATAAAAAAATTTAAATACATTAATTAAAAATAAAATGATAATTCTTTAATTTACCTTTTATATACCATGGTACTATCATCTCTAACATTCAAATTAAATAATAAAAAAATAATCAAAATTATTTATAATTATTTATTAATTAATCTTTTTATAAATAATAAAATTATCACTTAATTTATTCTAATTACTTAATAATTGAAGGAAATCAAATATATATAGTTTGATGATTCTCTAGTCATTTATTTTAATACAATTTATCATTCAGTGTTTTTTTTTAATTGAATAATATATTTTGATTAACAAAATAAGATATAAGACATCGTTAATCGTATAAAAAATATGGGTAGAAAAGTCACATATTCCAAAATCACATTTATACTGTCGTGAAGAAAGTAAAGTCCACAAAAAAACACTTAGACTAGAAATATCAAATCTAAATTAATTTCAGTGTATATTAACCAAAAAATAGGATAAATAAAAGTACAAATAATAAGGAACATATTAAATAACAAAAATGAATATGATGGTAGAGGGATGCAAAGGAGGCAGAGGATACTGAGAGTTCACTCCCCACCTCCTTTAAATAGGAGATCCTCATCAACCAAAAAAGATCTCAACCATCAATCTACTGCTTATTTTCAATATGATCTCTATGTTTAATTACAAAATCATATCTAAAAAAATGAAATAACAAAAACCAATCAAAAAATTTATTTTGCGGAAGAAATCCCCGACCCCTCCTCCCACCAATTACTTAGTGCTTTCAAATTCACTCGTCACACCAAAAAATAAAAAGTAATAATACGTTGACGAGGGTCCGTATGCACAAACTATATAATTTGATAATCAGGTCGGTGGATAAAACTTTGAAGTTTAGAACAGTAATGAATGCTTGAGAGAGCTATTATAAACTTTAATGTCTCCAACAATTGAAAAAAATAAAATCCCCAATAATAATATGGACAACACTATTTTTATAGAATTATAAATAAAAAATCTCCGCCAAATTATAAATAGTAGTTATGGCCGAACTAACAAACTCTGCTCTGCCATGATCTAAGTTTCCACCTGTAGGTATCTAAAGGTTCAAATCGTGGTCAGAATGTTCATAATTTTCACTTAAAGTACTTTATGTTGGATAAAGAAATAACGATTTATCCATTCCTTTGAGGGTCAATGAAGAAACATTCATAGTAGATATTGCATTCAGGGCAAGACATCTTATATACTAATGCTTAACACACAGGATGTTTTTAAGAAACATTAGAAAGATAAGAATACGGGACGTGCTTCTATATACATCAATTCCCTCTCCCACATAAACTTCGTGTATTCATTTTATACGCTACCTTCACCCAATGCCTTTCAATATAGAGATAATTCATATATTTTGATATGGGACTTTTTATAGTGATTGACAATAATGATTTTATTTTTTAATTTTTAATTTTTTATTTTTTTTAAAGCTCAATAATTATATAAGTGGTAGAAGAGTGTTTATGGTGGGATATTCATTTTAAATTATTTTTTTAATTTTTTATTTTGATTAAAAATTTATTTTATAATAATGATATTTCTTTTTATAAAAATATTTTTTTAAATAGAAAGAATTATTATTAAATATTCATTTTTATATTTACATTTAAATTATATAATTGATACTAAATTTGTTTATGTTGTAACAACCAAATAATTAAATTGAATTTAAATAGATTAATCATATTAAATTTATAACATAAATAATTGAATCTCTTTCAACTAGGCATCATAATATATGTACAATGAAAAATAATATTAAATTAATTAATTTGAAACCATAAAGGACTATTCATATAAGGTTTTAGGACTGATGTTTTCTTGTTTGCTGATTCACATTTTCGGTTAGTGTTTTTATCTAAAATTTGCAACACCTTTGTACACCCAAACTTATCTTTTTCTCCTCATTACCCTTCAACGGATATTTTACACACCTAATTTTGGTACAAGTTATCTAGTTGTAATACTTATGTTGTACTTTCATACATTTTATGAAGAATAAGATATTGAATATAGTACATTTTCATGTAATAAGAAATTTTTATATCTTGGGGAATCTAGATACATCTTTTTATAACAATTACATTGATCATATAAGATTACTAAAACTATTTGTACATGAATTTATTTTGAATAGAATCTTTAGGGTATTATAATCTATGGATATTGTACTTTTCTATATACGATAATGATATTGATTGATTGTTTAGACTATCTTTGTCAATTATATGCATATTTAATTCTAATAAATTGTTACATTGTGTGATAATTTAATATGTGATGATTGTTATGCATGACATTTTGTGTTACCTTTTTTGATTTAGATGATGTTTCATCTTCGGTAGTAGCTCTATCTACCTCTACAGTAGAATCTATTACTCTCTGGCACTAGTGTTAAGGTAATCTATTTACTAAATCTTTATACCAATTAAGTTCAAAAGGGATGGTACATGGACTTCCCAAGTTGTCCAGTTCCTTTCTCATTTTCCCTAGATGTCTTGAAGGTAAACAAAATAGGGATCCATTCAAAGTAAGTTTCTTTCATGCCAAGAAATGATTGGAGGTTGTTCATACCGATCTAATTGGACCGTTACCTAATTCATTTTTGGGATACAAGTACTTCCACCTATTCATGGATGACTACTCTCGAAAGACATGGGTGTTTTTCCTAAATAAGAAGAGTGAGGCCCTTCATCATTTCTAGGTCTTTTATCAATAGGTTGTGAAGGAGACTAGACAACCTCTTCTTCACCTCCGCTCAAATCCATGAAGGAATTCACATCAAATAATTTGTTGGTATTCCTAAACTAATAAGGTCTCAAATAGAATTTGACTTCTCCCTACATGCCCCAATAGAAAGGCATTGTTGAGTGATGCAATCATATAGTAATGGAAATGGCTCACTGCATGCTATCAATAACAAAGCTAGAGAAATGATATTGGGAAGAAGTAGTCTAGATAGTTGTTTATCTTCTCAACAAGGCACCAACAAATATTTTAAAGGACAAAATGCCAAAAGAGGTATGAAGTGGTAAAAATCCATCAATTTCTCATCTATGAGTGTTTAGTTGTATAACATATATGCATGTCCCAACTCAAAAGAGAAATAAACTCAAGTAAAAAAAACTCATGTACATCCTATTGGGCTATATCACTACCTCTAAATCATATTGTCTTAAGGATCTTGAGATGAATAAAATCTAAGAAAGTAGAATTATGGTTTGTGATGAGTCATGCTTTGACTCAGTGATGGAGAAAGATGAATCAACACCAACCACCTCTCACCAATTACTCTCCAAGTCAGATGATGAGGAGACTTCTCATAATAAAGATGAGTTGCAAAGGGAGCTGTATGTTTATCTTGAAGAATTAAAAAATCCACAAGGGAGTTATTCACATTAGCAAATTATTTTTTCACATTAGCAACAGAGTTCCCATCCAAAGTGGGTATGAATCACCATCAGAGACACCCATACTTCATCTAGAGTCAGAATAAGGAGTCAAATAAGAAATAAGGTAAATTTTAAACTTATGAATATGGTAGTTGAGATCTTTGAACATGATAATGTTCAAGAAGCACTAAGTCAACCACAGTGGAAGAAAGTGATGGATGTTGAATATAACTGACTAATGCAGAATCAAACTTGGGAACTTATCGATCTGCTTAAAGGAAAGAAACCCATAGTCTATAAATGGGTTTTTAAAACAAAATACAAGGTAGACAGATCCATCAACAAGCACAAAACATGACTTGTATTAAAGGGATATGCTCAGAAAGAGGAAATTAACTATATAGAGACCTTTGCACCCACTACGAAGATCAAAACCATTAGAGTTATTTACGCACTGACAGAACATAATGGATGGAAAGTTCTATAGATGGGCATCAATAGTGCTTCCCTAAATGGTGATCTCAAATAAGAATTATACATGACCCAACCAAAAGGATTTTTTGATGAAAAACATCCTAAAAAGGTATGTCATCTCATCAAGTCACTATATGGATTGAAACAAGATCCTAGGGCATGGTACATAAAAATAGATGATCAACTTTTGCAGCATGGTTTTAATCGTAGCCCCTTAGATTCTAACTTGTACATTAAAAAGGTAGGGATAGAAATCATCATTCTTATTTTTTATGTAGATGATCTTGTGATCATTGAAGTTAAAAATATCAAGTTGATATTGTGAATAATGACCTCAAAATATCCTTTGACATGATTGATTTGGTTTTACTCCATTACTATCTTGGCCTGGAGATATGGTAGAAATAGAATCACATTTTTATCTCCTAGATAAAATATGCCAAGACACTCCTAGAAAAGTATAGAATGTTAGATTGTAAACCTATTTCAACACAAATAGAGAAAGGTTTAAAACTCTCTCTACTCTAGGACTCACCTTAAGTGGATGCAACTCTCTACACACATCTCATTGGGAGTCTTATCTACTTGACTTACCCTAGATTAGACATATGTTTTACTGTGAGCTATCTCTCTAGATTCATGCAAGAGCCAAAGAAATGTCATTGGATTGCAGCAAAGCATGTTTTGTGATATGTTCAAGGTACACTTGAGTATGGTATATAATACAAGAAGAATACTCAGTTCTTCTTGCAGGGATACACTGATTCAAGCTATGTCAGATCTATTGATGATAGAAAGTCAACATCATGATATATATTTCACCTTGAATATGGACCAATCTCATGGATTAGTAAGAATTAAAATATTTTTTTCTCTCTCATCCACTGAGGTAGAGTATCATGCCATATGTGGAGCTGTGTGCAAGATGATATGGTTAGTCACATTCTAGCTGATATGGGCATTAGTGAAGAGAAGCCACCTGTCATTCATTGTGACAACTAACGTGTGTTGAATCTTGTTTTTCATGAAATAATGAATCACATAGAATTTGAATGTCACTACATTTGAGATCAAGTCTTAAACCACCACATCCAGCTCTTGTACTAACAAAAGATGAATAGATATATGATATACTCACCAAATCCCTTGGAAAGGTGAAATTTGAGCTATTTAGGAAGTACATTTGTAAAAATAATGTAATAAGGGGGGAATTATAGCGTAGATATTTTAGTAGGATGAACATATTACATTTTTTTAGAACTATCTAGATTCTTTAGGTATTTTTGACCCCTCTTTTTTGTGTAAGTTAGTTACAATATTCTTGGTAATATCATTGTTTAAATTTTTGATGTATCCTTTTGATTTAATCAATAAAAACAATCTAGTTCATTTTTCTTACATGATCCAAATATTTTCCACTATGTTGAATTTTTTTATGCTTTCCACTGTAAACGATGTAGGCTATTCATTTCATAAAATTAAAACACATAAAAAAAGAAAATAGGCAAGCTACTATAAAGATCATCTAAGAATTAAATGATAATGTCTTAAATAAAATTCCACTTGAAGAGTTCAATATTGTTGGTTTTGGATTTGAATGAACTAAAAACATTGTTGGAAGTAAAATGCATAATTTTTTTTATAAGAGATATAGTCATCCATTGAAGGAGGTCCCTTGATATATATGTACTATTAATTAATAAGACAACCTCTTTGTATGTTAAAAGGCTAGAATGTTGTAAGAAAGAACTAGATATTATTTTAGGTATTTATAATCATACTTCTAATTCCAAGAGGTTAGAGAAAAAATTATATGTATTGAAGATTTTATTACATCCACACCTTAGAAATCATATAAAATAATAGTATACATTTATACAAGTGATTCGTGTGCTTATTGTATGCTTTCACATTTTATTAAATCAAAATGAGAAAATATATTACTCATAGGTCTCAAAGATAAAATATATTACTTATATGAACAAAAAAAATTCTCACATTTGCATTGTGCTCCATGTGTTGGATTTGACCGATTCCTTTCAATCAAGTGGAAATATAACATATTTTGGTATCATTGGGTATCGAGCTAAGTTAGAGAAATATATTCTCCTAATAAATAACCAAGCTTGATTTAAAAATGAAGTAATTAGTCAAAATATAATAAATCAAAGATAATTGGAACTAAAAATCAAGTTCACTCTTATACATTACTTAAATAAATAGGATAAGAATATATTTGTTGTTGGTGCATATTCTTAGTGTAATTTTTTTACATCATTATATATTTTTTCCTACACATGTTGTTTAGCTTACTTAGGTGTCATATTAGGTCATTGAATAAAATATGGTTTAACCTATTTTCTAATTTTGAGTTAATTTTTGCTTCTCTATAAATGTACCTTTCTTATATATATTTGGATCATGATTGATGATAATGCAAATCCTTCTCTTTTCTCATGTTTGATTGTGATTCTAAAATATACTATCTCTTCTACATATTTTATTTGTATGTAATAGAGATTTATACATTCGTGTCTATTCAGTCATAGTCATTGATTATGACCCACTATGACATGGTTTTAGCATGATTATGGTAGCTAAATGCCATGGATTATATTATGAAATATTGATTTTTTAGCTTACATGCCACATATATGGCATTCTTTGACATTTTATATTGTACATTCACCATTTCTAAGATTTTTTTTTATTTTGGGATCTTTGGTGATCCAAATTTAAAAAAATAACAAGAGAAAAGGCATTTTTTGAAGACCATATCTTATCTACTAGATTTTCACTAAAAATAGTCTATGGCATTGAATTCACAATGTGTCCTAACCCTAAAATAAAATATAAACACAACATAGTTTTATGATAGTCAATTTTGAACCTTTTGGAGGGTTTGAAGGAGTTTTCTTAGAATCCACACAAATACACATTATAATAGACTTAAATGAAAAACCATTTTTGGTTTTCTAAAGAAAAATAGTGGGTATTCTATGGTTTTTCCATTTGAGTATCAGATTTGAAGTATTTGGATATTTGAAGACTCAATAGAATATGACCCCTTCATAAAAAGCCTCAGATATAGATTTTTTCTTGGATACTCAATGGATCCCAAGCTTTTATTAGACAACCATTATAATCTAAACCCTACTCCATCATCACCTAATCCCTACTTATATAATCATGAGATCCCAATCCTCAATCAAATAATGATCTGAACCTCGACCTTACTCAAATAGCTACTAGAACTTGAGGCCTCCTAAAATAATTTTTGAAACCTGAGCCACACCTAAATAGATAGAAAAACATGAGCCTTACTTAGACATCCACTAGAATTTGAGCCTTTCTTGGATACTCACCATATTCCACCACTTGCATGAATAATCATTACATTCTACCAACTATGTAAACACTAACTAGATTCTATCTTATCTTAGTGCTTGGCCCCTGGTCACATGGGATTTTAGACCTTTGTCACAACCAATCAAAGGGGGATTAACTTTTGTTTCAAAAATTGGGTCTAAATTATTTTGAATCCAATTTAGTTTTTCCAAGGTGAATTTTATGTTAAGAACTTCAAACTCAAATATTTTTTAGTCGACAACACTTTTCAAGGCATTTTTTTTAATATTACATGTTTTTCAAGATCTATATATTGAATCTATTATCAGTCCTTATAAAATTGAACATATATAAGTTTAGGTTGTTTCATATCATTATTTATTTTTCACTATTAGTTAGCATATACCTTTTTTCCTAACAATGGATCAGAATGTGGTTCTAATTCTTACACCATTCAACTACCATGAGTGGAAAACCAAAGTAAAAATATAATTAAGGAGTAAAGGTTTTCACCAAATCATGATGAGTATAAAAATAAAACCAACACTTGATGCAAAGAAGGTGAAGTGGTTTAACATATGTGACAAAGCCTATGGTCTATTATCCCTATCAATTTCTCCCAACTTGTTCTTTCACATTTAATCTAAAAATACTCCTAATGATTTTTGGACCCTATTGGAAAATCTCTTTAGGAAGTGGGATCAAATGAGGGGTCATGAGCGAGATAATGAAATCATAATTTTGAGTCTAAGCAAGTTTGACACTATATAGGACTTCTTCACCAAATTCAAATCACTCAAGTTGTAGTTGAAACTATGTGACATAGACAAAAATGATGAAAAATTGAGTCTTTCAATCCTTGCCAAATTAGGTTTTGACTATTTTATCATTGTTTGTACCTTCCATGCCACCAAACATAACTTTTGAGTTATATGGACCATGTCATACTTGGATTATTTTCATGCCAAATTAACTCAGGATCAAGATAAACTTATTCATACGAGTACAAAATTTCCCTAAATCACATGCCTTAACTGAGTCATGAAAAACAAAGTGATTCCAATAATAATGATAAAAAATAAAACAAGAAGGACTAATAGAAAAGAAAGGGTCATAAAATTGATGGTAAGTTCAAAGAATCAACTGAGACCTCTTCTTTAAGTAGAAACCCCAAAAAGGAGAGGCTCACGCATGTGGACTATAATAAAACTAATCATGATAAAACCAAATGTACAAAGAAATAGATTGATCAACTGATAAAGATGCTTAAGAAAAACAACATTAGTTCATTGATTTAGTCAAACAAAGTTCATCAGCATAGGATTATTCTAAGGCCAAATACAATATTAAGGGAAAAGTTAAGGGTAAGGCCATTTTTGTATTTACATCAAGCCTTAGATAGGGTTAATTAATTTTGGTGCTTTACACGACATGGATTCATCAAATG
>JARHVA010002552.1:1175000-1210000 GCA_037957365.1 Torreya grandis | reverse complement strand
AGACACTCATAAACTAAAAAGAGAAAAATATAAACTCCTTGTGAATCATTCATAGTTGTCAAGCATCGTTTGTGAAAATTTTCAGAATAAAAGGACATCATATTCCCAAAAAAAAAAACCCTTCAGAACAAATATAATAATTGCTTTGATGTGGGGACATGGAATAAACACTACTAAGTCAATTAAATCACCGCTCCTCTCTTATCCTAAACACCACTAGATAAGATCAAGGAGCTAGATCCTTTCTTATCCTTTACAAAGTTGGAGATTTTATTCCACTGAAAGGTATTTCTATGCCTTCGTTTCATTTCACATCACCGTTCACATGTATCTATCTTTCTTCTTTGCAAAAAGCACATTATTATTCGCACCTGCCACCATTAGCGGTTTATCCAAGGCATCATACAATGTTTTTTTACCCTCACATGTACAATGTTTTTTCGTTAACGTATGCATTACTTTAGTGTTTTTAAATGAACAAGTAGATGGAACATTAAGGAAATTCTTATTCTTTATTAAAGATTTAAAAATTTGTGTAAATTAAAAGTTTATAAGAGTAATGTGGGGAAAAAAACAATTAAGTTGCATTATATTATAAAGTTTAACTTGATTTATAAATATTTTGAAAGGTTTGTAAAAAGTCTGAAATTAAATGGATGGAAAAGATTATCATTGTCACTAGGCCATTACATAACAATAATAAATAAAAAATAAACATTCGAATTAAAATAATTTCATGACATATATACAAAACTCTTGTTGTGTGGAGTGTGTATTATTTCAATGATTTATTTGACATGATTATACATTCTTGAATGATAAATTATTTAATGATTGTTTGGTTTTTATATAATTCTTATCAAATTTCCATATAATCTTATGTATAATTAAATACAATGCTTGTGTATCTATAAACAAATTGAATTACATATAAATCTTATCAATGTTCCATATAATCCATAAATTTTATATGTATCACTTATATATAAATGAAATACAATGTTTGTGTATTTATAAACAAATTAAATTCCAATGAGGACATTATCTATTCCTAAACCAACATCAAATAGATTAAAAAGTGACAATATATAAAACAAGGTGTCTTGCATAAATAGGCATAAGGAACCGACCAAAAGCTAATAAACATCAATAATGTTCTTGGCATGCCTCGAAACATTAATGATTCTACAAATACAAAACTTGACACATGTAGGAAGAGAGAAAGAGAGCAAGAAATGCAATCTTGACTTCTTTTTAAATTCTATCCATTGGAAGATGGTATGGATGTTAATAATGTTAAATTTGAATTGAAATGTTAACTATAGAATACAAGTGTTATCATTCATTTTACACATGATATTGTTATTATTTTATTGAGCACTCATAAGCATTACAGAGATCAAGTAATCAATAAAATATTTATCATTTTGTAAAGTTAGTATTTCTCTTGGAACATGTTTTATACATCATGTAAGGTTTAATATATCTCAGAAGTTATTTTCATTATGTAATTTTCTACTTTTAGCATATATATTGAATGGTTTCCACCATTTGGGGACTTTATAATTATATAGTTTTAGTCAGGTGCCCTCTTAACTCTCAACACATGTCCTTAAATCTCACTTTATTTCCTTTAAGTTTTATTTACTATTTCCATTCTAGGTCAACGAGATAAACATGCTTTTAAGTCACCCTTGATTTATACTACATATATATAAATGTAGGAATGAGAAAAAACATATAAAGTAACCCAGTGTGTCAGCTCAGTTATGGGTAGAGAAATGCCAAAACACTTTCCAAACAAGGTCTTTATACAAGTCGCTAACTCCATCTCCAAAATGGTCATGTCAGAAATAGAGAGCGAGAGAGTTATTAGAGTGGGAAATATGAATATGTCCAACTAAAAACTCTGATCGCTAAATATGGGCTTGGTCTAGGAGGGATCTTCAACTGATTGAGCCAATCTACAAGAGGAGTGGAGGGGACTAGATGAGCATTCCATACTAGAGTCAAAATCAGATAAGAGGTAGACCCCTAAAGCCAAGACAAACAAAACTCAGTGCAACTGTGGAAAGTGTTAGAGGAGTTTACATAACCCTAATAAACTTCTATTTCCTCAGCGATTGGACTAAAAATAATATCAATAACAACAATAGAGAAACATTTCAATTTGTGATGCTCTACGGTCATAGAATTGGAAGGGACTAAAAAACCCCTAACTAGTTCATTTTTAGGGGCAACAATCTTAACTCAACCTCTAACACTATGAAATAAACTACCTAAAACATTGTTTGGAGAAGAAGTAATCATTATTAGTTCCAATTTATTTTATTCATCCTCATCTTGATTCTGAGTAAAAAACATAGCTAGATTAGAATATTTCGATCCAAAGATACAATGTAGAGATCTAGGTAGGGATTGAACAAGCGTTTTTAGTTTGAAATCTCTTTTACTTCCCTTTATAGTGTTTATCATCCTTCATGTTTACCATCATATTCGTGCATAATTATTACCCTGAGCGTGCGCATGCGCACGCTCCCCCCCCCCCCCGTGTATACATTAATTAATAAATAAAGTCATCTTAAAATGATTTAAATACACAATTAAAATTTAAAAAAAATTAATAATCTAATATAACTATTCGTAAAATCCTTCATGTGTTCATAATCCTTAATAATTTAATATAAAAATATAATAATATTACAATAATCAATATTATTTGTATTTAATGTATGGATTGTCTCCTTGCTATGTTTTTTTGTAAGGCAAAATAAGCTATGGATAAAATTTGATTGGCAATGAGAGTTTAGATTTGACGCCTATCTTCCATGTTTTTAAACGATTTAAAATATCATTTACACCTTAAACTATAATATTCACATCACTATGAACTTAAGCCAAATTTGGGAAGCCTCTAATTTTGCAAGTTCTTAGATGTTATATATACATGTAACAAATATTTGAAAGTCTCTTGAAATATTTAGAAGAGAATTTTTTTTTTTAATAATTTTTTAAAAAACTAACGACTACTTAAAGTTTTTAGCCATCGCCAAATTTTCTATAAATATAAGAAGTTAAATATTAAATCTCATATCGGCAAGAGCTAAAGCCTCACTTATCCATAAAAATATTATGGTTCTCAGGACAAATAAATATTTTTTGAAACTACATTTAAATAATATTAATTTATATAATTTAAAATTTATTTATAAATCATATACATTATTATTATAAATTCAAATTTATAAAACATATATTTATAAAAAATCATGTTTAAAAAAATAATCATAATATAAAAAATTGTATTAATATTAAATGAATATTTATAATATGTTAAATATATATCTAAATAAAATTCATTTTACAAAAATATTATTATTAAATATCAAATACATTTTATCAAGTGACTTTATATAAAAGTTTGATCGTCTTATCCAAATTTATATGTGAACTCAAAACATAAATTTTATCCAAATTTATATATTAATGCAAACAAAGTTTTTATTTACATATCGTATTTTCTTCAAGTCCCATAAATTATTCTTAATCTCATATCAATATTAAAATTAAAATTAAATTAAATTAAACATCCCCACCTGTACTAAACATGCTACATGCTCAAATGATGGTTCCTCTCAGGTGACGGTTTTTAAGATAATGTCGCCTTTGCACATAACATTCATTTATCATTTTTGACTTTCATAATTTTATATATAAATTAATTAAACTTATTGTTCATTTGATGGGGAACCCTAAACAAACTCTCCAGATGGATATTTCTCAATATTTCTCAAGCGTTGAACAATTGGAAAATTTGTCTTTATGCAAATTGTCCATTTGCAAATTCTTATATAGAATCCTTCTTTCCAGCTACAAAAGTGTCAAGTGCATAGTTCTTCAACAAAGTCTATTACCCGTGAACTATCTGTAATGACTAGAAATGGTTCATATTTGTCAGCTTATCTCCTTAATGAGATATGCATTAAACACAGTGTTGTCCCTTGAAAAAGTCTACCCCAAACATATTCTAAAGCCAATCCAATTTAATCAATTTATTTGGCCTTCTAAATGGTTCATAGCAAAGATTGAAAGGTAATTCAATCGAATATATTAGGTGGTTTTGGATCAATTTATCTGGCCTTCTAAAGCAAAGATTAAAATGTAAGTTACACCTATCTCAATGAGAAATGCATTTAAGGCAGTTATGTCCCTTCTGAAGCCAATTCAATCGAATATGTTTGGTGGTTTTGGATCAATTTAATTTGATCTTCTAAATGGTTCATAACAAAGAATGAAATTTTTTGCATACTTTTGTAGGTAAGTTACACCTCTCTCAATGAATATGGTGGAAACATCAAGATTATCAGCCACATCCCTTATAATAGCACAAGCGACACAGTAGCAATAAGTTTAACTAGAGTTCTTTGCATCAACTCTGCAGGGATGGAGCAAAAAAAAACACTACATTTTATTACAAGCAATGCACTATAATTTACCTGGCAGTCTAATAATCTAATATTTTTCTCTCAATAACACCTATATAATTTGTATTCGTAATTTAATTTCGAATCCCCTAAAGCTAGACAGACCTATAAGGGCAACCTCAAGTTTTGTAGCCATGAATCTGATAGCAAGTTAATTGTATTCAGCTCAAGTTTGGTAGCCATTAATCTGATGGCAAGTTAATTGTATTCCACACAGACATAACCATAACACAATTTTCAAGATAGTTTTTGAAGGTTCGAGCATAGGATTCTTCTTCTTGGACATGGAACTAAAAACAGTCATATCTGAAACTCAAGAACCTCAAATCTCAAATATTCCAACTATTTTTTTTTTAAGAGCCACAACTTAAAACCAAAAATACAAAGAGTAGGAGATGTGAAATACAAGATTCACAGCATCAACTGGTGAAAATAGATCTAATGGGGTGAAGTCTGTCTTGTAGAGGATATTTATTGCAATAGTGCAGTTTAAGCCAAATACCCTTACAAGATCCATGTTGTTATAGACAAAGATAGGAAGGGATCCCTGTGGGTATAGGCAGAAGTGTAATTTCATTTTGGTTCTATCTGCTATACTTTAAAGATTCATTTCCCGATAAAGAAAAACCCTATTCTTAGCAAATCTTTACTCACATGAAAATGGAAAAATAGGAGGGTTGGTGCCTAAAGGGGAAGAAGGAACATCAGGGTTGTCCACAGATACAGAATGAAGATATGGAGGCTTGACAATAGTGATGCTCTGTGTTACTTGTGCTGCCTCCTCACTTGATCTCTCTAATTCTGCACTGGATCTGCACTCCCTCAATCTTCTTACAGCCTCTTTAGTCTCTGTTCAATCACATCACCAAATCATGGGTTTTAAATCTCATATTTAACCAAATCCAGAGATCTGGATCACTATTAAAAACATCTTAAAAATACCCAAATATCAATTTTTTTGGGATCAACCGACAATGGAGTTATTTCTTAGCAAATGGCAGTGTAAGATAACAAAATTCTACCAACATTACAATCATTAGTACCCATAATTACACTTTTAAAAACCATTAAAAGGGATACAATATACAAGTGTAACAAACCTGGAAAGGATGAATGACCAGGAATGTTGATAGTGGCACACTTCCTAAGTTTGCTAAGGCCATTATCAGGATGAGGGCCTGCAACTGTATCATCCCAAAGTTTATCCAAAAGCCCCATTGTTTCCTCTCCTCCTTCCAAAACAACAAACACTTAACAGAAAAAGAAATATTTTCCACCCACTCATTGTGCAGAGATTGTGATCTCTAAAACCCCCACCCTCTCCTACAATTTATAGCAGACTGGTTCGCAATTATCATCGATAAGTTTGCTTAACATGATGAACCCCCGTCAAAATCTATAATTATTATCTATAATGCAAAAAATCCCTTTAGAAAAATCCCAGGGTTAAAGTTGCTAAGTTGCTACTTGCTAGCGCCTAGCTCTATGTCTAATGTCACTGTCAGACTTCAAGTTCAGTAAGTCACGAGTACGACTCACATAAATTATAATACATTGTCATTTGTCAAGACTCAAGAGTCAAGACGCGATTCACGAATGCTTTCTAGCCTGGAGACTGGGGCTCGCACGACGCATACTATGGTCACAGACTCACATGGTGCCGTCGGGCCGGAGTGGTGGAGAGACAGACGGGGTCAGGGAGTCGAGACTGGGAGTCAGGAATCTGGATTTCGGAGCTGGAGGGCTGGAGCCTGGAGGTTAGACCGGGAGATTGGAATCCCTAAGTCCCTGTACCTTATATAAAATTAGAACGGGTGTTTTTCAAAAGTGAACGTCAAAATGACAGTTTTTTTTAAAAACTCCCCGTCTTTCATTACGGTTTGAAAAAAAATTGGAAGTATTTTACGTTTAAAATGGTAAAAAATGCCTAAACGGGGGTCAAATTTAACCCCTAGTTCCTCTCGCTTTACCACTAAATGGGACCTGTACATCTTATCATGTGATGGTTCCTCTTCATGAATTATTCTTAATCTCACTGGCCACCATTAATGGCTAGTTCAGGGCAGCGTACTATATGAGGAAACTCAAGTCACCGACACTGACAGGACTTTTGTTGTTTTCAATCGTGGTGGTCGGCAACTTGAATCTCGGTGGTACGATGGCGTAACTTTGAAAATTGAAACTACAAATATAATTGGATAAATTTAATTTAATTTAATTTGGATTAGATATTTGTGGTACGATGACATAGTTTTGAAAATTGAAGCCAAAAATATAATTGAATAAATTTAATTTAATCTAGTTTAATATTTAATTGAGGTTAAAAATAATTTATGGTATCAAAGAATCAATTCTATGAATCCACTATAATATAAGTGGAATTTTTTTATAAATATATTAAAAAAAATTATTTATGTTATAAATTTTAATTTTATTATATATTGTTAGAGTTGTTTGTATTTATTTTAAATTGTGTTTTTTCTAGGAAGAAATATATATACAAAATAAATTGTATTTTTAATATAAATTTTTTGATTTTTGAAAAATAGATTTTACATAATTTGTGATTTGTAAAGATTGATGATTCCATATAATTTATGAGTGTTAATTGAATTCAGAGTTTCACGGGTAGTGGGTCTTTCGAAAATGATAGCAACTAATATGTCGTGTATATGGTGTTTGAAATAAGGAGGTGAGTATGACTTACAAGGTTCATTTCGTATAGAGCACCCAACATTTTCACCCTTCATGCGCTCATGAGTTTAAATCCCATACCCAGGTCAATACCTTTTAAAATTATTTCTTGTATAGTGCTTGTTACATGGCTTTAATTATTTGTAAATAACTAAAAACAGTTAAAAAACTATCAAAAATCTATTAGAAACATACAAAAAAAATAAATAGCAGATGGATGAGTCTTCCCTGGACCTAGGCAACAACGAAGCCTGCTGCAAAGCCTGGTACAAGAAGCCCAGGGGGGGCTTGAGCACGCTTAGGGCCAATTTTTTTTGGCATGTGACAACAAGCTTAAATTACAGTCATGAAAAGATTTTGTGAAAATTAACATTTGCATTAATTATAAAAATGAATTTTTAGATTATTATTTTTTGAAAGAGGCGTGAAAGACAATTTTGACCTAGTCTATGTGTATATATAAACACACATGCAACAACATGGGTATCTCATTCTCAACCTGTGTGATTGTTTTGCTTTTGGGAGTAAGAAACTAAGTTTTGTGAATATGAATGTGAAAGGCCAGTTTGATAATGTCTCAATTCCATCACTTCCCACATGGCCACTCATACCTAAACATGGGGAGGTGGACAAATTTCTTATCACAGGTGAAGTTGTGTTACAGAAAACATATATTGCCAATGTTAATGATTACTCTGCCACTATTTACGACACATTGTTTGAGTTGATATAGAGATCTAAACAAGGATTGAATGAGCATTTTTAGATTGAAATCTCTTTTACAGCTCTTCACAGTCTTCATCGCCCTTCATGTTTACTATCATCTTCATGCCATAATTATTACCCTAAAGACACACACACACACACATCGCCAGAGCCATATACATTCATTAATAAATAAAATTGTCTTAGAATGACTTAAACACAAGTAATTTTATAAAATAATAATAATGATCCAATAAAATTATTCGTAAAAGCTTTCACTTGTTCATAATTATTTATAATTTAATTTAAAAACATAATAATATTAAGAAAATAAATATTATTTGTATTGAAAGCATGGATTGTCTCGTTGCTACATTTTTGTAAGGCAGAATACTCTATGGATGAGATTTGATTGGCAGTGAGATCTTAGTTTTTAAGCCAATCTTCCCAGTTTTAAATGATTTTAAATGTCTTTTATACCTTGGAATATAATGTTTGCATCACGATGAACTTAAGCTAAATTTGGGAAGCCATTAATTTTGCAAGTTCTTAAATGTTATATATCCATGACATATATTTGAAAGTCTCTTGAAATATTCACTTGATTTTTATTTTTTTCAAAATTAACAATCATTTAAAAAAATTGGCCGTCCACAAATTTTCTATATATATATGTAGACATCAAATATCATATCTGCAAGAACTAAAGCCTCACTTATCCATAAAAATGTTGTAGTTCTAAGAACAAATAAATATTTTTTGAAACTATATTTAAATAAAATAATTTATATAAATTTATAATAAATTAAAATTTAATTATAAATTATATACATTATTATTAAAAATCTAAGTTCATGAAACATGATTTCTAAATTAAAAACTGTATTAACATTAAATGAATATTAGTGATACATTAAATATATATATATATATATATATATATATATATATATATAAATAGAATTTACTGTGCAAATAAATACCTCTTAATGAGTAATAGACTAACAAGTAAACATTATTATTAAATATCAAATATATGAGGCAACTTCACACGGAAATCTTATTCTCTTGTCCAAATTTACATGTGGGTTCAAGTTCAAACGGAAATCTGATCCAAATTTACAAATTAATTTAAACAGAAATTTTATCCAAACGTCATATGTTTTTCTGTCTCATAAACCATTATTATCATCATGGAGAGATTAACATCTAAATTGATTTAAATCAAACATCCCCACCTGTACTAAACACGCTACATGCTCAAATGATGGTTCCTCTCCCTTTACCACTGAATGGGTCCTGTACGCCTTATATCTTGCTTCCAATCGCATCATCGTAATGGAGTAAAGGTAGAAATGTAGTTATTCGCACCGGCTACCATTAATGGCTAGTTTCACCCACTTGTCCCATATTATATTTTTCAACCCATGTTTTGCATGTATGGGATGTTTTTTAGGAAGATGTTTTGATGGAAGAGGAAACTCGAGTTGTTAGAATAATGTTTATTTTACATATGACACTTTTTTTCCTCTAGCTATTTCTCTAGATTGTTTAACACTGTTCATCTTGGACCATTCGCTCCCTCTTGACTCTTCCAGAGTCTTCTCTCTTTTAGATCCTTCCTATCTAGAATTTTCCCAGCCTCTTTTACTTCTCTCTACTCTTCTATAAATGAGATGCTCACCCCTCACACAGATCAATCTAGCAACTGTAAATTTTGTATCAATTTGTTAATAAATATTGTTTACTCTGTTTTCCATCATGGCATCAGAGTCAGGCTGCCTATAATCTGTCCATATCACAGTTGAGTATTGTCATATCTGCCCACTTATCCTCTGTTGGTTGGTATCCTCCCACCCCAGCTGCTGCCCAAATCTATCTGTCCTCCAATATCCTCTTTGCATCTCTTTGCATCGGTGTTTGATTGTTGCTTCTACTGTTGTGAAATTCGAGGGAAAGTATAGATCCAAAATCATTTCAAAGACACTGTAATACAAAGGAAAGTGCAGGCAAAGAGGAAGGCGAAGAGGAAGACGCTGCTGAGAACAGATTACCTTAAGAGGTTGTCATACTTGCAGAGGTCATCACCAAATTCACGTTGGAGGAAGGAAAATGGGTGAGCAAGACGCTGCAAATTTACATCTGTAAGTGACCGGAAAGCAAGGTTGAGAAAAATTCCCATATCACATTTAATTTTATTTGACATCCGTTGTATAAAGCGCCTTTTCTATTCCGCACATTTTTCTGTGGAGATAAACCAAAAAATAAAAATAAAAATTGGGGGAGTCCTGGACATTTGAATTTCCCTCATTATTCTAATTTGGCCATGTTTAATAATGTGGGCTGCATATAAAGTTTAATATTAAAAAGAATTTTTAAGCGATTATGTTGGTGAATGGGCATGCTTTTGTTTAAAAAAGTGGGAATTGAGATCATTTTGAAAATAATTTTTTTTTTGAGAAAATCATTTTAAGAAGGAAATCAGTGAAAGCTCAAGGAAGTATTTTTTGATAAGTTATTTTCATATATTTTAAAGAGATTTAATAATAATGGAGACTAGTGGAATTCCATTGTCGGAAATAAAATTGAATGAGAAAAACTATTATGATCAGGTTTCATGTTTGGAAATGTTTCTAATCTTCAAGAACTGTTATGAGTTTGTGATTGATGTTGAGAAAAGGCTTATAGTTGTTGGTAATGATCAAGAGAGTTGGGGTAAATGAGACAAAATGGCAGCGGCATGGATAAAGTTTATGCTTTCTGATGAAGTATTTTCAGAAGTTCGAAATGGACGAAGTGGTGTTAAGGTATGGAGTATTCTAAAGAAAATGTATTAAAATTTAGGGGATGTATGGGTTTTGACCCTTACCACAAAATTTATAATATGAGATTATCAGATTTAAAAGAGCTAGTGCCTCATTTAACAAAAATAAAGGAAAAGAAAAATGAGCTTGTTTCTCTTAGAAAAAACATAAATGATAAAGATTTTGTGCAAATAATATTACAAAGTTTCCCAGGTTCATATCAACCATTTATAAGAGGTTTAGATACTACTGATAAGCTAACTACCATTATATTTGAAGAGTTGTGTGTTAAGCTTATACAGGGAGAAAAGCGGTTAACCAAGGAAAAAGAGATTTCAAGTGATGATTCTCAAGCTTTTGTGATAAAGGGAAAGACTAGCTACAAGAAGTTTCATGAAAGGTCAAAAGAGAAGAATTGGAGGTAAGACACCATGTATGATTCTTCTAAGAGTCAAAATCATCACAAAGAAAGGCACAAAATCAAATGTAACTATTGTGGTAAATTAGGTCATTATGAAAATCAATGTTATAAGAAGCAAAATGATTCAAAAAGGAAGTCAAGGAAATATGTAAATATGGTTGACTCTAAAAGTGATGCTTTATGTGTGGCTCTCAAAGCAAATAATTCATATAAGGATGATTGGGTCATTGATTCTAGTGCTACACAACATATATTTCATAATGAAATTTTTTTTGAGTCACTACGCAAGAATAATATTAAGGCAAAAATATTTTTGGGAAACAACAATGTATTAGAAGTTAAGGGAACTAGCAATGTTCAAGTTGACAATGGTATATTCAAAAATGTAAAGCTAGTTCCATATTTAAAAACTAATCTTCTCTCTATTTCTCAAATTGTAAATCAAGGATATAAGATAGAATTCTACAATTATAAGTGTTTAATCAAAGACATAAATGGCAATTTTAGAATCGAAACAATTGGCGAAGTTGAGAATGGATTATACAAGTTTCAAGAATTTACTTCAAAATGTAAAGATAATCATGTGTGTAGCATTGCAAAACATACTAACATGAGTAGGGTATGGTTGGCATGAATGGATGAGACATGTCAACTATCAAAGCCTTGGGCTTATGAAGAAGTTGAACATGGTTTATGGACTTCCAATCATTTCTCAAAATCAAAAAGTGTGTGAAGGGTGTGCTATGGGGAAGCAACATGTGGAAAGTTTTCCTCATGGAAAATCATGGAGAGCTAAAGTTCCATTGCATCTAGTTCATAGTGATCTAATGGGGCCATTTGAGACACTATCACTTGCTGGATCAAGGTATGTTATGACTTTCATAGATGATTATAGTAGAAGAATTTGGGTGTATTTCTTAAAAAAGAAGAGTGAGGTGTTCTTTAAGTTCAAAGAATTCAAGGCCCTAGTCAAAAAACAAAGTGGAGGACATTTAAAGATAATAAGAACAGATAGAGGGATATAATACATTAACAATGTCTTCTTAAACTTTTGTAAAGAAAATGGTATAAAGAAAGAGTCTACAATTGCCTACACACCTCAAGACAATGGGGTTGCTGAGAGAAAGAATATAAATCTGATGGAAATGCCTAGATGCATGTTGTATTCTAAAAAAATAGATACTAAATATTGAGTTGAAGCAATTCACACAATTGCATAAATTCTAAATAGGACTCCCACTAAAGCAGTTATGAATAAAACCCCTGAATAGGGTTGGAGTGGTAGAAAGCCTAATGTCTCTCATTTTTGAATTTTTGGTTTGCAATGCTTATGCTCATGTTCATGATCAAAGAAGAAAGAAGCTAGATAATAAAAGTGAAAAATACATGATGATTGGATATAATGAGGAATCAAACACTTATAGATTGTGTAATACTGAAACAGAAGAAATCTGTATCAAAATAAATGTATGGTTTGATGAAGATAATGAAAATGATGATATTCTTAAACCATCTTCCCTTCCAATTATAATCAAGGAGGATGAGCTTATTGATATTAATGATTCAAATGAATATTGTCATCATCTATAAGAGGAACTCAAAATTAATTAGAAACATCAAGTGAAAGTGATGAAAGGAACATGGGGAAGACAAGGAGTATTGAGGAAATATATCAAGAAGGCCCCAAGAGTTTGTTTGCTAACTATGCTCTTATGATTAGAGTGATGCACGTGGAAGATCCAAGCACATATGAGGCAAAAGGAAAAGCTCAATGGGATTCAACCATGCAAGAAGAATATAACTCTCTATTGAAAAATGACACTTGGGCGCTGTGTGTTCTTCCAAAAGGAAAGAATTTAGTTGGCTATAAATGGACATATAGGACAAAGTTTAGATCACATGGAGATGTGGAGAAGCACAAAGCAAGGTTGGTGGCCACAATATTCTCACAAAAGGAAATGATACTAAGATAACATCTACTTATACAATAGTTTCTTTAGCTACAAAATTTGGATGAAAGATTTATCAAATGGATTTAAAAAGTGCATTCTTACATGGTGACTTAAAGGAAAAAATTTATATGCAACAACCACTTGGATTTGTTAAACTTGGTGAAGAACATCTAGTTTGAAAATTTAAGTCATTATATGGTCTTAAACAAGCACCAAGGGCATGGTACTCTAAAATAAATGAGCACTTTCTAGAATTAGGATTCACAAAAAACAAAGCTGATCCAGATATGCATGTAAGGCATAGTTATGGAAAAAAAATTATTATTGAACTGTATGTTGATGATTTAATAAGTGCAGGAGATCATATGCAATGCATTATAGTTGCATTACAGATGTTGGAAAAAGGCTTTTGAGATAAGTGACTTATGCCTAATGCATTACTTTTTGGGTATGCAAGTATGGAAAAAAGAAGATAGGATTTTGCTTTCTCAAATCAAGTATGCCCTTGATGTAATAAGAAAATTCAGGATTCTTGAGTGTAAATTAGCTAGTACACGATGTGAAGTTAGATTGAAATTGAGTACTAACTCCAATCTAAAAGGAGTAGATGAAACACTGTATAGACAACTTATTGGCAATCTCTTGTCTCTGACTATCACTAGACCAAATATTGCATACGCAGTTGGCATTGTTTCTAGATACATGGCAAATCCTCATGTTGACCATTGGAAAACTATGAAAAGAAAACTGAAGTACATAAGAGGTACATATCAACTTGGTATTGAATATAAACGAGGAGGTAAACCCACCTTAGTGGGATATACAGATTCAGATCATGCAGGTGATGTAGATGACAGAAAATCAACTTCAAGATATGTATTTCATCTTGGTTCAAGTCCAATCTCATGGAGCAGCAAGACGCAGGCTACAATGTCTCTCTCATCTACAGAGGTTGAATACATCAGTTCTTTGAAGGCATCTCAAGAAGCTATATGGCTAAGAAGATTGCTCGAGGAAGTTCATCTACCTCAAGATCATCCAACTACTATATTTTGTGACAATCAAAGCACTATCAAGTTGGTGAAAAGTCATGTATTTCATGCTAGATCAAAACATATTGAAGTACACTATCACTTTGTTCGTGACTTGATCGATAGAAAGGTGGTAGAGCTAAAGTTCTGTGGAACAAAAGATCAAGTTGAAGATATATTCACTTAAGAATTATCTCTAATTAAATTTATCAAATTTAGAGACATGTTACATCTTGTGGATATTCCTCTTCAAGTATAGATGAAGCCTTAAGTGAAATATTGTAAATGGGTACCTAATTAGGCCAAGTTGCCGGGACCCATATTAGAATTTTGTAACCCAAATAAACATTATGGGAGGTGTTAGAATAATGTTTATTTTACATAGGACATTTTTTGTCCTCTAGTTATTTCTCTAAATTGTTCCACACTGTTCATCTTGGACCATTCACTCCCTCTTGACTCTTCTAGAGTCTTCTCTCTTCTAAATCCTTCCTATCTAGAATTTTCCTAGCGTCTTTTACTTCTCTCTATTCTTCTATAAATAAGCTGCTCACCCCTCACATAGATCAATCTAGCAACTATAAATTTTGTATCAATTTGTTAATAAATATTGTTTACTCTGTTTTCCATCACAAGTCACTGATAATGATAGGATTTTTGTTATTTTCAATCCTGTACTCGAATCTTGGTGGTAGATTGCATAGCTTTGTAAATCAAAATCACAAATATAATTGGATAAATTTGATTTAATTTAGATTTTTAATCAAAATTTAGAATGTTTTATTGTATTGAAGAACAAATTATATGAATCTAGTATAATTCAAATGAAAATGTAATAAGATATATTGAAGAATTTATATTTGCTGGTAACAATTACAGTGTTACTTAATTTTATTATGTATTGTTAAAATTTATATTTGTTGGTAATATTTTTAATGAAAATTTTATGATTCTTAGAAAATGTGAACACTAAAATTTAGAGTTTTAAAAAGTGTTAACTCCACAGAATTTGTAAATTAAATTTAAAGCCTTCATAGCAGCTGACAGAAAGCGTAAATTTCAGAGCTGACAGCACCCGTAAATTGCAGTCATGAAAAACATTTGTGAAAATTAACTTTTGTATTTATTACAAAAATCAATATTTGCGTAGGTGACATCATTTTAGATAAGGAAAATTATATATTCCATTGTCTTTTTTTTTGAACTAGGCATGAAACATGTGAAGGGAAACCAAGACAATTTTGACGTTGTTTATGTGTATATATAGACACACCTGGGTATCTCATTTTCAACATGTGAGAGTGTTCAGCTTTTGGGAATAAGAAAGTAAGTTTTACAAAGATGAATGTGAAAGCCTGACCGACAATGTCTCAGTTCCTTCACTTCCCACATGGCAACTCGTCTCTGAACATGGGAAGGTGGGTGAATTTCGTATCATAGGTGAAGTTGTGTTACACAAAATGTATATTGTCGATGTTAACGATTACTCTACCACCATTTCTGACACGTTTGAGTTGATCGGTCAGAAAGTGTTTCTTTAGCTTTTCGGCAACAACCATATTGAGCAAGGTAAACATCTTTATCCCTCGGTCTTTACTTTTCTCTCACTTTTAATACTGACATAAGACTGGTAATTGCATAGATATGGTAGTGGGGAAGAAAGGAAAGGAGATGTCAATAAGCTAGAATGCACTGGATGGTCCCATTGCTGGCAATACGTGATACCCAGTCAGCTTTAAATGGAAATCTGAATTGCGAGTGCCTGACGCATTGCTTGTTAAGAATACACACGCCAGGGAGTTCTTGAAATCCCTCAGCGTCTCTGCCGTCCTTGACAAACTTCTTGCTCTTCATTTTTTTGCAACTCCTAGATCTACCCTTACTATTTATACAACAAAACCCCATGCATCTTCTTTTATACTCAGGCATTGTGAACCATATTTTTTTGAGACATGAGTAGTGAGGGGAGGGGACAATATGATATTAATGTGATTTGAGGATTGATTTCAGAGCCATCTTCTGGATGAAACACCAGCGGGTCTGATAGCTCTAAGAAACCAAGAGCTTGCTAACCTTGAAGGAAATGGAATCAGAGAGAGGCAGTTGTGGGATCGCATTTACAACTATGATGTTTACAACGATCTGGGCACCCCAGACATTGATCTCGATCTTCACAGAGAGGTGATCGGTGGATCACAAGATCTTCCGTATCCCAGGAGATGTAGAATTGGATGGGCACCCACTAAGATAGGTTCCTATTATTTATGTTAGAATAAGTCAATAATTTATCCCGTCTGCATGCACGTGATGGAGAAAAGTAGTAAAAAAAATATAAACTCCAGTTTGAATTTTCTGCATGAGCAGTTGCAGTTGTAACTGAAAATAGACTAGTAGTTAGTTAAGATATTCTACTATTCTATTTGCATATAAATCAGATATTAGTTTAGTTTTTACTTTTGTTAGATTATTTTTATCTACAGTTCTATTCTAGCACGAACCTCTATTTAGAGAGGGTTTTATAATCTTTTTGTATGTGAATGAAGTTGAATAAAAAAATTTCATTATTATAGTAACAATTATTATGTTTTATCATTGGTGAATTAATGTGAAAAGCTAAATCTTTATATTTTTTTTGTTTTTTTATTTCCTTTGCCTTTCCAATAGTTTGGTATCAGAGCTAAAGATCGTTAGTGAATTTTTCTAAGTTTTTTGACGTCAAGGAGGATTTATTTTTACTGCTATAGCAGATCATGGCAACAGACAATAGCATTAACCAGTACCAAATTCCTATTTTCAATGGTAAGAATTATGATTTTTGGGAAATTAAGATGAGAACTTTATTTTGTTCATAAGATGTTTGGAAATTGGTAGAAAATGGTTTTGCAGAACCACATGATCAGGTATTAACACAGGGAAAAAAAGATCAACTTAGAGACAACAAGAAAAATGATACAAAAGCTTTAGTTTTAATTTAGCAAGCAATGGATGAGTCCATCTTTCCTAGAGTTGCAAAAGCAACAAGATCCAAGAGGGCATGCAAGATTTTGGAGATAGCCTATCAAGGTACTACAAAGGTGAAAGTAGCTAAACTACAATATGTTAGAAGAAAATTTGAAAATTTGCAAATGAGTGAATCAGAGTTTGTAGACCAGTTTATGAGTCAGATCATGAATGTTGTAAGTCAAATTAGATCTAATGAAGAAGAATTAACATATTAGAAGATTATAGAAAATATTCTCAAGAGTTTGCCCAACAAATTTGATGCTATAGTAGTAGCAATTGAGGAATCCAAAGATTTGAGACAATTATCTGTAGATGAATTAATGGGATCCTTTTTAATAGATGAGTCTAGAATAAATAAAACTATCAATACTTCTTTTGAGAATGATTTCGAGTCTCAAGTAACATTTGACAGAGAAAGAGGAAGGTCAAGTTTCAGAAGAAGAGGTAGAGGAAGTTTAAGATGTAGAGGTAGAGGTGGTAGAAGTGATCTAGATCAAGATCAAGGTGAAAGGAATAATCATAACTACAACAATAGAGGACGTGGAAATAATCATTTCCAACAACATTCATAGAGGTTTGATAAATCTAACATTCATTGTTATTATTGCAAAAAATATGGACATTATGCATATGAATGTAAAAAGAAAAAAGGAGATATGGATAAGCAGAATGCTAATTATACAAATGAATCTAGATCTAATTCTAAGAGTATGTTCATCACATGTAAT
This sequence comes from Torreya grandis, assembly GCA_037957365.1. Lineage (NCBI taxonomy): Eukaryota > Viridiplantae > Streptophyta > Pinopsida > Cupressales > Taxaceae > Torreya > Torreya grandis. The sequence continues at coordinate 1,192,178 of JARHVA010002552.1, read as the reverse complement.
GTTTCTTAAGAGAGCACTAGAAATATCTAGTTTTTGGATGGTGGATGCATTAATCATATGACTGGGAATAAAGATTTGTTTGCTAGTCTTGATGATTCTATAAAGTCTAAAGTGAAATTGGGAAATGATAATAAATTGGATGTAATGGGTAAATGTGTAATAAATATTTTGACAAAAAATGGTGAAAGAAAGTTTATTATTGATGTTTATTTTGTACCTAGATTAAAGCATAATCTTATGAGTGTTGGGAAACTAGTAAAAAAGGGTTACAGGGTATCTTTTATGAATGATGTTTACACTATATTGGATACATTTCCAAATGACAGGGTTATTGCAAGAGTGGATATGACCAAGAATCATATGTTTCCCCTTCAAATTCAGTCCATCCAAGGAGCAAAAGAACTCAATTTCAAAATTAAATGTCTAAATAAATCATGGCTATGGCATTTGAGATATGGGCATTTACATTTTAGAGGTTTGAGTTTGTTACAAAAGAAACAAATGGTGAAAGGCTTGCCACCTATAGAGCAGCCAGCTAGTTCATGTGAGAGTTGCATTTTGGCAAAATAACATAGAGAGAGTCTTCCTATAGGAATCTCATATAGAACAAGGGTATTATTAAAGATAGTTCATAGTGATATATGTGGACCAATGCAAACTCCAGCATTTGGAGGTAGTACTTACTTTCTAACCTTCATTGATGATTTTAGCAGGAAGACATGGGTATATTTTCTCAAGTAGAAGTCTGAAGCCTTCAGTAAATTCAAAGAGTTCAAGTCTATGGTGAAAAAATAAAGTGTAAATTACATCAAGGTACTTAGATCAGATATAGGAGATGAATATATGTCTAATGAATTTTAATATTTTTACAGATATTATGGCATTACAATACAATTGACTACAAGGTACACACCATAACAAAATGGTTTAGTAGAAAGAAAGAATAGAACAATTATGGAGATGGTTAGAATCATGTTGAAGGCTAAACATTTGTCAAATGAATATTAGGTAGAAGCAATAACACGTGCAATATATATTTTGAATAGAAGCCCAATAAAGAGTGTCAAAAATCAAATTCCACAAGAAGCATGGAGTGGTAGGAAGCATAGTGTAAATCATTCTAGATTTTTTTTGTGGTGTAGCATATTCTGTTGTACCATCAGAATTAAGAAGAAAATTGGATGATAAAAGTGAGAAATGTATTTTCATTAGTTATAGTGAAAAATTAAAAGCTTATAAATTATATAACCTAATTTTAAAGAAAGTGATTGTTAGCAGAGATGTCAAATTTAAGGAAAAAGAAGCATGTGATGGAAACATTAACAAATCAAACACAATTGAAGCACCAATATCAGAGAATGAAGAAGAAACTGAAGAGCAAATTATGCAAGTTGATCAATCCAATCCACAAGTAGGATCAACCACACCATCAAGAACTCCATGAAATGTTATCCAAGGTGAATCATCAGGTCATGCACATCATCCTACTCCCAATTCACAAGTGATGAATCAGATCCTATTCTTGTCTCATTAAGATCAGAATATAAAGGTAAGAAAATGAGAAGTTTGAAAGAAATCTATAATCAAGGAGAAGACAATTTGGATTTATCTTCAAATTTTGCTTTATTCTCTCATGATCCTATGAATTTTGAAGAAGTAATTAATGAGAAACATTGGATCAAAGACATGGATGAAGAAATAGATTCCATTGAAAAAAATCACACATGAGAGCTAGTTGATCTACTTGAAGGTAAGGATTGCATTAGAGTTAAATGGGTCTATAAAACCAAATTTAATGCAAAAGGTGAGATTGAAAAATACAAGGCAAGTTTAGTAGGAAAAGGGTTTGCACAACATTATGAAATTGATTATAATGAGACATTTGTTCCAGTTGTTAGACTTGATACTATTAGAATGGTTTTAACAATAGTTGCACAAAATAATTGGAAAGTTTTTTAAATGAATCTAAAATCAGCGTTTTTGAATGGTTTTCTAGAAGAAGTATATGTGAAACAACCACTAGATTATGAAGTGCATGGACAAGAAAACATGGTCTACAAATTGAAGAAGGCTTTCTATGGCCTCAATCAAGCACCAAGAACATGTTATAATAGGATTGATTCATACATGTAAAGCAATGGATTCAGTAGAAGCAAGAGTGAGCCCACATTGTACATAAAGATCACTAAGGAAGTCAAATTTTGATAGTGTGTTTATATGTTGTTGATTTAATTTTCACTAGAAATTTATTTGTAGATGCATTTAAATCAGAAATGAAGAAAGAATCTGAGATGGCATATTTGGGTTTGATGAAGTATTTTTTGGGCATTGAAGTTGTTCAATCAGATAAAAAAAATTATTAGTCAATCTAAATATACAAAAGATGTGTTGAAAAGGTTTAGAATGTTGAATTGTAAGCCAACATCTACACCAGTTGCAACATGCAATAAAGTTAACTAAAAATACAAGGGGCCTAATGTTGATTCTATAATCTTCAAAAGATTAATTGGAATCTTGATGTATCTTACAGCTACAAGACCAAATATCATGTATGGGGTTAGTCTAATCTCAAAATTCATGAAGTCACCAAAAGACTCACATTGGCAAGTGGGAAAGAGGATATTGAGATATGTGGCAGGAACAATAGGATGTGGAATCTTTTATTCCAAAATTAATATTTTTTATTTGAATGGTTTTAATGATAGTGATTTTGAAGGTAGCATTGATGATAGGAAGAGTACTTCGAGATATGTCTCTCATTATGGGACAGGTTTAGTCTCATTAGCATCAAAGAAACAAGTCATAGTGACTCTTTCATCAACTAAAGTAGAATATGTAGTAGCTACATCAGCAGAATGCCAAGAAATTTAGATGAAGAAAGTTTTGATAGATTTATTATAAGCTCAAGAGGAGCCAACATCCATCTTTTGTGACAACAAATCAGCAATTGCATTGTCAAAGAATCATGTGTTTCACAAGAGGAGCAAGCATATTGATACAAGATTTCATTTCATCAGAGATTTAGTGAAGAATGGAGAGGAGTAGAGGGTACCAAATGAATGTTTTGCACTATATTCAAAACCAGATAAAAGGTGGACACACAAAGCTAAGATAAATAAAACTCAGTATAGCTGTGAAAATAGTCTGAGGAATTTAGGCAGCCCTAGTAAACTCCTTTTCCCTCAACCATAGGACCATATGCAATAGAAATAACAACATCAGAGAAGCATTCTGATTTGGGATGCTCTAGGGTCTTAGTTTTTGAGGGGGCTATAAAACCTATAAAAAGTGATTTTATAGGTGTACCAAACTTAACTCCACCTTTTACATTGTCAAAGATACTACCTGAAATAACATTTGGAGAAGAAGTAGTCATTGTTAGCTCCAATTCATCGTCATCATTCTCATATTGATCATGAGTACAAAACATAAGTAGATTAGAAGATTTAGATCTAAAGAAATGATGAAGAGATACAAGTGGAGTTCAAGCAAACATTTTCAGTTTGAAATATTTTTTACCACCCCTCCCACTCTTCATTGCCCTTCACATTTGCCATCATCTTCTTCCATAATTACTACCCCAATGATATATCAATATTTTGTCATAAAGATAGTACCATATACATTAATAAATAAATAATTCGATCTTAAAATGATTTGAAGACACAAGTAAAATTTTGACTTCTTTTAAAAAATCATCTTTAAATGACTGAAACATACTTTTAAAATTAAATGAAAAAATTAATAATCTAATAAAATGATTCATAATTGACATCACTTGTTCATATATATTTTTTAAATTACAAAAATAAATATTATTTGTATTTAATGTGAGGATTATCTCATTATTGCACATTTAAAGGCAGAATAATCTATGGATAATATTTGATTGGTAATGAGATCTAAGATTTGAAACTCATCTTTCCTAATTTCTATGATTTAAATGTCTTTTACACTTTTGAATATAACATTCCCATCACTATGAACTTAAGCCAAATTTAGGAAACTGTGAATTTTGATAGTTATTAGATGTTATCGATACATAACATATTTTTGAAAGTTTGAAATATTCATAAGATATTTATTAAAAAATGATAGTCATTTAAAGTTTCTAGCCATTGCTAAGTTTTATATAAACGTGTGAAGTTAGACCTCAAATCTCATTTCTATAGAAAAGGTCTCAATTATCCATATAAATTTTAGGGGTTAAATATTTTTTGAGACTGCACTTAAATGAAATAATTTATATAAATTTACAATCAATTAAAATTAAATTTCATGAAACATATATTTTTATGAAATTATATTTAAAAAATAAATTGTATTAATATTAAATGAATATTAATAATACATCAATGTCAATATCAACAGCAACAACAACAATAATAAATTGATTGTAAAAATAAATACCTCTTAATGAGTCATAGATCATTTTTATTATTAAACATTAGATACATTTTGTTAAGTTGGATCACGAGCTTTGCCTTATTATTTTAGACACCGAAAGACCTTGGAATTTTGTCTCTACACAAATGGATTCTCTTAACGAGCAATGAGACAATGAAGAATTATTTTGGTTCTATTAAGAGAACCCCTTGAATCCCATCAACCCAAAACCCATTCCACCCAAAAATCAGCTCAATCTATAGATACACGTATCATCCATCCATTATAATGATTGTCTCTACCTAACATTGGGAAGTTGAATGCACAATTTAGTGTGTGTTATTCATGTGAATACAAAGACCTTTAGAGTCAAATTTCATTTCTTTTGGATAGTACCACATCAAGATAAGTAATTATATTATGGATAACAATTCTAAGGTAATTTCCAAGCATGTTTGTATGTAACCGAGAAAAGGACTTACTATACTTTTCAAGGACTACACTAACATTTTCCATTTATTTAGGAGTAAGAAAAGAAAAAACTATAATGGGATGATAATAATTATATGTCCCTATGTTAATATTTTTAATGTCCTCGATGACCATGACATTCCCCCATTGAAAATATAAGGTGTAAGAGGTGAGTCAGAGAGAGGATCTTTGTGACATGAGCTTACCACAAAATTGTGAAAGTGTTGATGATTAGTGATTTAACTTTCATCTACAATAAATTTATTTATTTTAGCATCATTGATCATGATGCTGATAAATAGAGGTAGGTTATCATCTCAGAATATAATCTCATCATTGATCATATCATGCTCCATAAACTTGATGGAGAATTTTATACTTTGAAGAGGATGAGATATGGTTTCTAAAATATGGTTTCTATGGGGATCGGACCTTTTGTACTTTGATTATATTTTTGTGGTTTTTATTGTTGAAGGTAGTTCTCTTATGTCATACAATTTTTTATTATAATTTTTTGATGATAAGGTGATGTTCTCATGAGTTCTGTTAGAGGAATATTTAAAGGTAAAATTTTGAGTTCTTCAATGAAATTCCTTTGACTTCATTCTTTGGTAGGAAACATAGCGATGCCCTGGTTAATTTTTTTGATTTGTTTTGGGAGATTTAATAATTAGAGTAGGTAGATCATTTCATTTACACTCTGTGTGAAGTTGAATCATTATAAGGTGTGTTAATTATTTTATTATAGGTCATTGTATCTTATAAATTCATTTCATCTTGACGAGGCTTCTTCCATTTAGTAATGGGATCTTTATGGGTGGGATTATGCCAATAGTTAACCTTTTCTAGAATAAAATATCGAGAGTTTAGATAATATTAGTTAAAATTTATGTCAATAACACATATAAAGTTATTCATAGTAGTTGTATTGGGATTAAATAATTATTGAGATTTGTAGGGATATATTTTATATTAATATTGACTACATTGACAATATTTGTTTGATTAATTTTATTTTCTAGATCGATCTTTATAAGATTTAACATAATTTTATTTTAAATTAATTTTTATTTAATGATCTAAATAACATGAATTATCAAATATTTAAATTATATCAGACATATCAAGTGGGTTATAGTCCAATGGTGAGGATGATGGTGTAAAAGGTGTTGCCTAGCCATCCACCAAGGTACAAATCCTAGGATATACCGAAAAGGGATGAGGTTGGGATCGTGCACTTGGTGAATTTAGTAGATAGATACCCCTTAGGCCTTGGAACTAAACCAAAGAAGCAATATATGCACCTAATCTATGTAAAAGCAGGGTTTTAATAAAAAATTCTATCATATATGTCATTCACTACACATATATGAAAGTCAAAAAAATATTGATGTTGAGCTTAATATTATGATAAGAGGATAATGTAATTAGATTTTTTTTTTTATGTTTTATTTTTTTGTGTATTCATCTAAAGCAGTCTAAAAAGCATTTGTCCTTGCTTGACTCAAAATACTATTTTCAAAACATACTAGGTTGTTTTCAATAATACTCAGACACCCCCAGTGATAAAATGTGTCATATTTTTCTAAGAATTATTTTATTAGTTTTTACTAGTATTTTCTACATCAGATTTTTTAACATACATATCAATATGTTTTTTGGATATTTTTTTCATCAATTATATGTGTAGAGTCATAATTAGACCATCAACCCAATATTCATATGGGTAAGGTGTGGTTTGGGTTATCCAACCCATGTTTTCTGTATATTTCCCTCTATAATTAACATAAAAAATGTGTGGGCCACCCCAAGGAAAGGAGTTAAATTTTAAAAATAGTCATTTAAAGAGAATACAACACTAACAACAAAGACATACACTACTGATAATGGATAGTGTCTGATTATTACCATCATTGACTATAATGGAAGAAATGTGAATTTTAAATGTGTTGATAGTTTGCATAGTATAGTAGCTTATTATAGCATAAATTAGGGAGATAATGTATATGAGTGATGGAAAATCATGAAGGCTAAGTCTATAGATAAGAACATGGATAGGTAAAAGGGTGTGAAATATTCATATTTTTAGGAAAATTAGTGGCCAAATAGTAATTTGGGTGATTATTGTAATGTGAATAATTATTCTAGTAATAATTCAGTAGTGATTATTTAGGTTAGTTATAATTTATTATATATGAGTAAGATTGTTGTGAATAGCAACAATAGTTACGTATATAAATTGATATTGTTATATAGATTATTTAGGAGATATTATAGGTAGTAGAATCTTCTAGATAATAGGATGACTTCATATATATTTGTATAGTGTTTTATGTCAATGTAATAAGGAAATTAAGATTGAATAGTGTATGAAATATAATATCATGCGTTTGATACTCTAACTATTATTCTCTGTGTGTGTTTGCCTCCATATTTTCACATGAGTTAAATCTCTCTATAAGCCCTTCCATTACCTAATAGTGGTATCATAGCGGGATATTTTTTATGGAGAGTTTTAAACAAAAAGAGGAACAACCATTTTAAATTTTCTCATGTAGATGAAAGATTATTTTGTTTGGGAATACATTTGTAGTTTTTTTAGTAGTTATTTTTTATGTTTGTAGGAGAGCAAAGTTACTTCTTGTGGCCACACTTTCTATAGATGCACTAGTTGATGAGAATTACACATCTAGATTATAGAAAATAATTCTATCTCTATGTCATTATTTCTAAAGCAACATACTGAAGAGAAATCATGCAGTGTCATTGACACTCAACGTAATAGCTAAAATTAAATCTAATTTACTTTTAAGACATTTGTTTTGATATGATCAGCTTTATTATTAGTGCCATTTGTGTCGTATAACCTCCATTTACTTTGTTTGAGATGAAATACCACAAATTTTAGTTTATGAGACAACAAATTTACATCATGGACATCATTTTAAGATCTTCTAACATACACCAACATTCTTTTCAGTCATCTTCATGCACCTAACTTATGTGCAAGTCTGATCAAGTTTCATGCCATTTTACTGCTTATTATCTTCGTATGCTCTACGTATGTATCTTGGATATATTTTAGGTATTCATTCAATTTTTTATATTAAGGTTAGGTACATATAGTCATCTATTAAGACACGTGATCTATTGTTAATATTGCATAGTGTCACATTTTCATTGTGTATTCATTTAGTTAATGTTTAAATAAATTCTCAAGTCTTTGTCAAGTCATACATGAATTTAGAGTTTTGAAAAGTCATTTCTTTTAAAATTTATGAGTCATGTCTCAAGTAAGAGTTGAAATATAAACAATTGGTATTTTAATATTTTGTATTTTGTCCAACATCCGAAGTGTCGAAGTAATATTTGTGTCAAAATTGTTAAAAAAAGTCAAGATTAATTTTTTTTGTTGAATCATTTTGTCAAAATCCCTACTTTTATGTCATATAGAGTCAAAATTGTAAGAATTAAAAAAATTGCCTTATGAATGCATTTTCAATGGAAAGCAACATCCATGTTATTTCCCATTGTAGGAGGGAAACTATACCAATAAATCTAATGTGGAAACATTTGATCTTCATCGACACATTTTTCTAAGTAAGCAACTACCTGAAGGAGGTCAGAGGAAATGAAGGAAAGAGAGTTTCTACACCTCTAATCAATCATCAATGATAGTGCCTATATGATTTGTTGGCATTTTATTCAGTTATCTGATGTGATATAAATTTGTTTTTCAATTTTTATGTGTTTTGAAAAAATAAGAAAGGTTCATTCCTATTCACTAGTGTATATGAGTATTTATAGTATATTCCCCTAATGTAAAAATATAGTTGAAAAATGAATGCAAAAAAATAAAAGCAACATTATTATACTTGTATAGGTTGAATAATTAAATGTGTTATTATTGATACTTAAGTTTGTGGTTATAATTTTTAAAACCATTAAAGGTTGTGCAGATGGATCCTACTTATGTTCCCACACTGATTAGGTCAAATGTGTTCTCTACAATGATTGATTGATAAACATATGGTTCTTGTACGTGTTCCCACACTAGTTTAATTAGATGTGTTCTTAGATGTGCATGGAGATAAGATGTTATATGTTATTTCTTCTCTCTTTAGTTTGAATTATGTTCCAAGATCATGAGTGAGTAGAGGCAAGCAAAATTGAGAAGTGTGCAATTTGTTTTGCCACCATGTAAAGACTAAGGGGGAATGTTAGGAAAAATAGTTTTCACATAGTTATTTGGTTGATTATTGTAATGTGGATAATTACTTGAGTAATAATTCACTAGTGGTTATTTAGGTCAGTTGTTAGAACATATTATATATGAGTAATATTATTGTGAATAATAATAATAATTAAGTATATAATTAATATTGTCAGAGAGATTATTTGGGAGATACTATAGGTAGTAGAATTTCCTAGATAATAGGATGACTTCTTATATATTTGTATAGTATAATTTGTCAATGTAATAAGGAAATTAAGAGTGAATAGTGTATGAAATATAATATTGTGTGTTTACTACTCTGATTATAATTCTCTCTATGTTTGCCTCAATCATAATTTTGTATGAATTAAATCATTGAATAATATTCATATATTATTAACACATATGTGTATACACAAATTATATATGTCAAGGATCTATTAAAACATAGATTTTCAAGTGTAAAATAACAATTCTATGCATCTAAAAATTCTCCCCTTATGTTCTAGTATTAAAAATGCTAGATTAAAAGGCTAAAGTGAGATATTTTTTTTGCTTGAGTAGAATTGCATTTGGTGTCTTCAGTATCCCCTAAATATCCAACTCTCTCCATATTTTTTTAAGGAAACATGAAAAAATAAGTTTCTTCTCATGATGTAAATATCAAACAATCTAGATCATTGAAATATATGAAATTGAAAAAGCAAGAAATGAAAAACCTTTGGGTTTATAAACTAAGATGCCGTTTAATGTCATTTAAGAATGGGGTGATTATTCCACAAAGATATGAAAATGTTAAAACCATGGATTGAGAAGATAAATGCCTTAATCCTCATTAGAGACTAAGAAGTGATAGTAGTTAAGCATTCAAAAACCTCAACATGAGTACTAAAAATATCAACATAACTAGTTTTGTGCAAGATTATACTAGGTTCATATGTAATAGGTATAATTCACATCAGGTTATAATTTAAATATGAAAATTGTAAATCAATCATTGGATATGGATTTAAAATTAAAATTGGTAAGGTACTACCATAATTTTTATGATATAAATAAAAAAGTGCATGTATGAACAACATTTATGCACCAAAATCATATCCATCTACATCTTAATGTGATATAGAATTCCATAATCTATATGTCACTCTACACCTAATCTGATAAACTACTCAATCTGAAGTATGTAACCTTATAAATATGTCCAATATTATCCATATAATATGTCTCATAATGTCATAGAATTTGTTACATGTTCTTATAAATTTCCCAAGATATGCCTTACAAATGTGTGATTTTATTAATCTATCTCAATATTAATAGTAATTTGTCCTAATCCAGCTCATCTAAATCCTGTAATATAACATAATATCTAAATTATCTATTTTTAAGGTTCAAACCTCTATGGAATACCCATTACTATTCCCCCATTTTGAGATGAGGGGTGAATCATGTGAGTCACTTATGTAAAAAACATTATATGCATAATTTTATATATAAAATATGTAAGCATGTAAATAATTTGTGCTAAACTGATTAGATTATGTCATCATATAAATATTTGATCATTCATGCACATTTAAAACATGTAACCGAAGGCATACAAGCATCATATGAAGTAGATATATCAATTAATAACATAGTAATAGTCATTGTAATAATTATCATCAGAGATATTAGTACTTAGTAATAATACATCCAAGAGATACATAATAACAATCATGACATCACACAAAAGTACAAGAATGTGTAATAGCAATAAAGACACCATAATCTCAACAAAAAATCATATATGTACACATATATACACATAATGTCTTGATTATGTTGCATAAAATCACTTACAACATAAATTGACTTTGACCCGACTCTAACCCAACATGGAAACAAGGACATGACATGTACTAGAGGATTCTCAACATAATTTGTGTATGATGTGATAATAGATAATTGATACACTCATATAAGTGCATAATTTGGCACTCAATGTAATAAACATCAATAATCATTTTATGTAACAGTCATTAATAATTACTTATGGAGAATGAAACATAACACATAATGTAACATGCATTATCAAATATAACAATCATCACACATAAAATTATCATACCATGTAATAATCATTAACATCAAGCATGCATATAAAAAGAAAATATAGTCTTCACAATCAATCAATGTCATCATTGTTGTTGGTGAAATATTTTTTATCTAGGCAAATAAGAACTTCATAATAGTGAAGGAGACAATAATTCTATACTCTATTATGAAGAGTGGTTCACATTATTGAAATAAAAATTATAACCTAGATCTTTATAGTATTTAAAATCTGAATGGGGGGGGTTTACTTGCATTACATTCATCTGAATATAAAAATAGAGAAACATAAGGTGAAGAGTCAGCAGTGAACAAGTAAATGCACATTTCATTCAATCAGGTACTAAGAGAAAACTAAATGGAAGTTATATTATTTATTGAGATCCAACATGATTACTACTTGGAACTATGAACATGCATTAACATAATAAAATACATACTTATAAAGTAAAACATGAGATAAATTTATGAAATTTCATAGTTCTAAGCTAAATATTGAACAAAAGGTTTCTCTCTCCTTTCTCTTCAAGAATCAATTGTCATGGGCATAAAAAGAAATTCCCTTTTAAAATAGCTATTTATCGTATTTATTGTAAGAGTGGATGGACTAACCCTTCACATTCAAAATGACTCCTAGCATTCCATATTTTATCCTATATTATTATTCATAATTTTCACATTTACACAAAAGGAAAAAGGTCTTTCCTAAAATAGAAATTTGACACAAACGGAAATAAATAAACTTAGACTTCACTAGGAAACCTTCTCTAGTGTTGTAGCTAGTATAGAAGAACTTATAATAGAAACAAAATCTGCAGCCTATTTTTTACTCTATGTAGTTTTGAACTGTCTAAAATTTTTAATTACCTCAATAATTTCATTTACCTTAGGCACCACCATGTGTCTGAAACATTTTATCCACTTATCTGAAAATAAAAACATGATGTTTAGAACTTCCATGATCTTTATTATTTGATTGTTCATCTCTTATATTGAAACACGAATCTCACAAAGCACATAAATAACACCAACATTGAAGGTACCTAATTTGAATAATTCTTCATAAATCACAAGATCAAACTGAGCTTTTTAATTTAGTTGTAGTTTTTAGGGTGTCCTTATCTTCTTTGATCAAAATGCAGTGTATTTAATCTAGGTTTATAAGACATAAATTTATACTTATCTCTTGTAATGTTGATCTATTCCTATAACTCCTCAAGTGATTTATTTAGGGTTTCAATTTTTTTAAGGATGTATTCAAACCACTTAAAGGAAAAGTCATCTTCTATCTTGTTGAAGATCCTAGATTCGACCATTACATCTATTTTCATATCGATCATCTCTTGAACATCATATTTTATATTATACTTTGCCATCAGTTCACTATTGTGAGCCTTGATTTTTACACTGATATCAATGATTCATTTATCAATGGATTGATGTAGCTTCAACATTTCTTTAATGTACTTCATGCCTTCAAAACTATCTCTTGCACTCAATAATCACAAGTTTTTCCATTCAAGTTTTGTTTATTGATGGTGAAAATTATTTCTTTATTGATACCAAGCACCTCATAGTGGGTATCTACCTAAGGCGTCATAGTTGTGTCAACTAGATTAAGGATATAGTTGACATCCTACCAATTATTACATTTTATCCTTGAGCTAATTCTGAGTGAGACCATTTTTCTCTGATCTCTTAATCATTATTTAAGTATTCACCCATAGGTTATGAACATCACTTTCCTTAGTTTCCTCTCCAACAACTATCCTCTTTAGGGTGTAATCACTTGTAGTCATTTAGATTCTTCTTTATTCTCCATATTAGGCTTAGAAATTTCCATGAATTGTACCCTAGTGGAATTTGACACCAATTAAGAATTTATCTTAACCTTCTTTGGAGGGGGGTATTTGAGGAGATCAACAAAGGTTCAATGTTGCTAAGTGGTGTGATACACATTCAACATAAATAATTGACCATTTTTAAAATTATAGAAATCTTTTTGTAAAAATATTCTTAAATTTTGAGTGTAGGCATCTAAAATAATCGGTCTAAATTCATGAATAATTGTTTTCAAGAAAGGGGCTTCATATTAGACTCCAATTTTGGTCCCCATATTGATGCACTTACCTGATGGAAAGTGTATTAGTCCTTTATTTAAGCATATTGAACTATAAATGTTTGACTCATATTTTATAATTGCATGTAAAATATCATCACAAGATTGGTAAATATTGAAGACCACTTTGTATTTAATCGGTGCAGTGAATCTTTGAGAAAATATATCTTTTAATTCAAAATAATGTAATTTTTGGAGATAATAGTTAGTACATACATATATACATACATATACATATATATATATATATATATATATATATATATATATATATATATATATATATATATATATATATATATATATATATATTATTTAGTACATACATACATACATACATATATACATACATACACACACACACACACACACACACACACACACACACACACACACACACACACACACACATATATATAATAGTTTCTGTGATCAATTTTGATAACAACTCATACCTAAAAGATAATGATTGTATTAATTAATTATAATAAGGATGACTCAGAGACAAAACCCCTTTATTTATGTCTCATCATATTGAATAATATTAATGTTTTTTTAAATTTGTGTAAATATTTGACCAAAATATAATTTGGTATGAGAGAAACCATTTGTGAAAGTCGAAGCTAAAAATCAATACAAAATGGCAGGATAAGAACGCCGTGTATTTGTCTTGTCACGATTCATGGGGGAGATCAAGATTTAAAATTATATGTATTTTTAGCTATTAGATTTCATAAATTTAGAAGTGTAAATTCAATGGCTATAAATGTAGGATAGGTAGCATTTTATTTAAGGAAATTTTTGTTTTTCAAATAGAGTGCAACTACTTGTAGCAACTTGAAATATAGATAAGATCATTCTCTATATGGAATATCTACTATGAATGTTTCTCGATTTGCCTCAAAATAATGGAGAATTCATTATTTCTTCACCTAACCTAACTACCTATGATGAAAACTAGGAACATTCTGAGCATGATTGAAATGTGTAGAGACCTATAGGTAGAATCTTGGACCATGGCAAGCAGAGGTTGTTAGCTAAGACATTGCTACTATTTTAATTTTGCGAAAATTTTTTATTTAAAATTTAATTAAAAAAATGTGGACCATATTATTGTCGAGGATTTTATTTTATGCTTGAGACTTTAAAGTTTAGAAAAGATCTCTCCAACATTATTATTGTTCTAAACTCTAATGTTTGATCCATTGACCTAATTATCAAATTATAATTATATAGTTTGTACATACAAACCCCTCTGCAGCATATTATTAGAGGAAGGGGCCAGTAGTTCAGACCTCTAATTTTGGAGTCTTACATCTTGAATATTATGTCAATTAATGATTTTAAAGTTTGAAAATGTTATTCGAGATGAAAAATTAGACTCTTGGAAGGCATATGACAAAGTTTTTGGTGATATATTAATTTGTTGGCATATCTTTGGTCAAACCAGTCATTGGGACCAAAAGAACTTACAATAATTTTCAAATAAAATATTATTTTATTCTTGGCTTATTGACATGTAAGATATAGATTGAAATATGTATAGGTCATTACAATATAAAATGATGTGTCATATTTAAAGATGCATGGTTCATTAATGTGGAATCCATCGCTATTTTCTAGATGGCTCCTTAGGATTTTCTCTATTAATATGGCAAGTTAATGCCACAATATGTGCCACCAACTAATATCTTTCCCTTCCTTTTCTGGGACCTCCTTCCTCGAAATGGATGGACCCTGTCCAAAATTTCTCATCCATCTTGCATTACACAAATGAATTTTAGTTAGTAAAATAGTGTAGTGAAAGCATATGTGCAGGTGTGTTGCTTGTAACTAACCCCGCAACAATGTGTTTTATGTTCTTCCATTAATGTTATTGTTATTATGCCTTTTATGTTCATGTTTTTTACTACATGCCTTCTATGTTCCCTAATTTTTTTGCATGTCTTCTTTGTTCATGGATTTTTGTTTTTGCATTCACATATGAGTAAAAATTTACTAGTATATTAATTGAATGATATAGTTCTTGTTCATATGATTTACATTCATTTGGTTGTGTTATTTATATCTACAACATAATTATATCAAGTTGAGGTGGGTATGGGAGACCTGTGTCTCATTAATGTCAAAGTCGCCTTCATTTTCCACATGGCTAGTCTAAATATTCTCTATTATTATGGCAAGTTAATTCTATCCTACATGCCACCAACAAACAGTCTTGGTTATTTATATTTTTACATGGCTATTATGGTTATTGTGCCTTGTGTGTTCCTATTTTTGGCTACATGCCTTATACATTACTTTTTTTTGTTGTGCTTTCTTTGTTCATGTTTTTTTGGTATGTCTTCACATTTGAGTAAATGCTTATTGGTATGTTAATAGTGTGATGGAATGTTATACCAAAAACCATCTCTCCCTACCTTTTCATGGACCTATTCCCCTCAAACAATCATGGAACCTACCTGAAATTTCTCAACCATGCAATGTTTCACTAAATAATTTATCTCAGTAGAATGGAGTGATGAAAAATATTATTATTATGCCTTCTATGTTCATGGTTACTTAAGGTGCCTTCACATCTCACTAAACATTTATTGGTATTTTAATCGAGTGATGAAATGTTACACAAAGGTGTGTTGCCTCTAAATGAAACCATAGTTGTATTCTTTTTATTTTCTTGTACCTACTAATGTTATTGTGCCTTCTATGTGCATGTTGGAGGGATGAAATGTTACCCATTTAAGAACCCACATTGTTAGCATGTTTTCATTCACATTTGATTCTAAATTTGTTTGTTTTTACTGGAATTCATGGACATTTTCTAAATTCATGTCATTGTGTGCTTTATATCTATGTCACATTTTTATTTCCCTGCATGTCATCGATTGGAAGATGTAACATTCACCGATGTGTGGATGTAACCACCAAAGTTTGTCATGGACATACCAATAATAGTTATTATCTTTGTATCAAAATTAAGGTTTCTATTCACATATTTTAGAATGTATTTGTATATTGTATCAAATAAAAGTGTATTGGCTTTGTATCAAAATGAAGTTTTCTATTTACCTGCCTTGAGTCACATATAACATTTTAATATGTTATTGAACATTTAAAAGTATGTGGATGGAATGGTTGTGGGTTTTGCATGCACATAAGAGTACAATTTATTATTTTTTATCAAAATTTAGATGTACCAAACCAAACCCTTTTATTATTTATTGTTACTATGTTATTCGTATGTTCCTACCAATTAATGTTGTTGTGTTATTAATTAACATTTTCCAAGTTGTAAATATTATTTATCATCATTTTTGTTGGTAAATCACTGAATAATTTACTTTGTGTGGATAGAAACTCTAAAATATAGAAATATGTAAATATTGAATTAATATGGGTCATTAATATAAAATGAAGTTCAACTTTGAAATAAAAGCATTTTTTCATGACACTTATTAGTATGTAGATAGAAGACATGATAGTTCTCATCCACATACAATTAAATGTTTATGTTGTTTTGTCATAAATAAGGATTTCATTAACATAGAAATAAATGTTTTATGTTTTACGTTCTTAAATAACAGTTTCATTAACATACTAATAAATTTTGTTGTGGCATGTTTTTCATTCTATACCAATATTTTTGATATGTTTTCTATTGTATTTTTATTACTATCCATGCATTCTTATTTTGGATAGAAGTTGAATTGATGTAAAGGGTGAGAGTTTGATGGGATGCTCAATTTTAAAAAAGAATACAAACATTGTTTTTCTTAAAAACTATTATGTCTACGAAGATTATGCTACATTTATTATATTTAAATTATGTTTATTAACATAGTATGTGTTTCCAAAATTTATAATGCAAGTGTATAGTTTTTGTTTTTCA
>JARHVA010002552.1:1107500-1170000 GCA_037957365.1 Torreya grandis | reverse complement strand
AAGGTACGATCAATAAATAACAAAAAAAAAATTGAATTTTTGAATTATAATTTTGAAAACTCAATACATATCTTACAAACCCATTGAAAAACCATAGTCATATAATCAACTATTTTATAATAATACTGTAAGTAGTTTATAGAAATTTCAAATGTAGATGAAACTTATCATGCATTTATGTCTAGAATTAAAAGTTTATCATCAAATGTTAACTTTCTACTTTGGTAGGCCCTTCACATAAAATAAGACAAATGTAATATAAAATATGCATTAACATTTTATACCCTGTGATGATAATTTTAACACTAAACAAAACCTAAACTAAGACAAGAAAAAGAAATAAACTTGTTTGTTGCATGATGACAAAGATGATGTCATTGGTGTGAAAATAGAGAAATGTTAAATATAAATGGAAATATTTTTTGGAATTCTAATACCTATCAGTCCACCTTTCTTAGACAGATTGGAGGTGCCTAGATATATCCATGTGTATGACACTTATGATGGTCCATACCTGTTCTTTCAATTTAAATTTTTATTTTTCATTGATGCATTCTTCTCCACACTCATGAGTGAGGAAGAGAATAACCCAAACACTTATTCAATTCCCTCATCATTAGTCTATTTAGGAGTGGATCCTTTCACCTAACCCAAATACACTTCATAAATTTAATGTTTAGACAACAATTCTAGCATTTCCATCACTGTGGTGGCCTATGATACTCTGGATGCATATTTGTGCAAGTATGCCTCTAGGTCTTTCACTATAATGGAATATTTAGAGGATGCTTTCTTTGTAATGAATTGTATGTTTATGGTGGAGAGATTGAGCATGTATCTTCTGTATGCATATTATTTGAAGTTGATGGTTATGTGGTAAGAATATGAGGCCTAGATGATAGTGGTAATTTCTTATACTACTTACTCCACAAACTCCATATCATACTACCCACTTTCCTTCTTCAGTTCTTCAAGCCCCACATTTATGATCTCCTTCCACCATGCTTGCACTTATTTTTCTTCTTTGATTGCTACATTACTCTTCTAGTACAAAGACAAGTAATCACTTACCCAGTGCTTTAAGGTATACTAGATCTTTAGGGTATCTTTCGCATAAGGATAGTCATTGATTACCAGCTTAAGCATATGAGGTATCATTATGTCTAGAATTTCCATCCATTGAAGAATCCCCTCAATATTGTGTTATAATAAAATTTAAACCATGTAAATGTTCATATTATTCTTCCCTTGTTCAAAATGGGAATTCTCCCATTCTAAACAATATTAGAATATTATCTATTGTCAAAAATATTTATCTTTTGTAGGATAAGATTAATTGATAAAATTATCAATGTCTCATGTAAAATTAGGCATAAGATCATTTTGATGAAGATATAAAATATCATCTCCATTTTATTTCAATGCATTTTTAATGCTAAATACATTAATATAGATTTAATATCACATGACATATCTTGTCCTTGTGCATATACATGTCAGGTCTAATTATATAGCATGTCATTGGTTACAACCAATTATAACATAGTTGACATTTGTAGCTTTCTAATATTATGGTACCATCGAAAGGTTCTATAGTACACTACTATGTCTAGTACTCCATTGAAAAATCATCCCAATATTGTGTTATAACATATTGATTAGAAGGTGTATGTTCATATTATTCTTATCTTGTTTAGAATAGGATGTGACCATTTTACAGAAGATTGGAATATTGTCAATGGGATATTCAAGAAAAGTGGGTTTCCAATTGATTTAAGAAAATGGGGTAACTGAGGGGAAGTTGTTGAAAAAATATTTCTGGCCTAATTCTCAGTGGGATGTTGTTAATTACAATCATATATATCACGAACAACATATGTAGCTATTTTATGTCATGTTACTATTGAAATATTCTATGGTATACTATTATGTCCAATATTCCATTGAAGAATCCATCCAAGCTTGTATTATATAAAAATGGAAACCATGTGGATGTTCATATTACTCTTATCTTGTTTAGAATGGGTATGCACCCATTCTATATAATATTGGAATACTATAAAATTCCACAAATCCTTATATTTTGCATAATTAGATTGATTACTAAAATACTTATTGTCTTGTATAAAATCAGGTGCAAGCCCATTTTGATCAAGATATAAAATATTACCTCCAATTTATTGCAATGAAATGTTAATACTAAATATACTAATATACATTTAGTATCATATAGACACATCTCATTTTCATGTATATAAATTTTAGGTCTAATTAACCATGGTATGCCTATATATATATATATATATATCATGAATGATATATGTAGTTATCATATGTCATGGTACTGTTACAAGGTTCTGTGGTATACTCAAGTCCATGATCATAATATTGATGGCTTGTGTAGAATAGGAGCATGCCCATTTTGAAAAAAAAAATTCACATCTTTAATTATGCAACTAGTAGCCTAAATATTAGAACAATATTGGATTCTTAATTGATGATGTTATTATCTTTAATATATATTTAGGCATGTGCCCATTCTACACTATAAATGTAAGTCTAATGTTATAACTTAAGAATCCAATACTCTTGGCTTGTGTGGAAGGGGCATATTCCTATTTTACACAAGATATGAATAAAATATTTTTAATTAATTACTAATATTTTAAAAATACTATTAATATATTATTATAATGGTGCATAACATGATCAACTCTTGATCTATGCTCATAATATATTTAATATATAATTTGTGTACAAAGGGCATACCAGACTCTTAATATTAATCTTAATTTAATAATGTGGAGTGATGGGCATATGACCATTGCATACATGCAAATCCCATTTAATTATTAATCAATAATATTCATAATATATTATAGGACCTTTGTATTATAGGTAATTGTGCTCATTTTAAACAAGTTAAAAATAATTTAATAAATTAATAATCAAATATTATTATTTTGTGTAGAATATATGCCCCTACTTATTAATAAATTATTATTTTAAAATCAATAAATATCAACCACTCATTTTAAGGTAGTAGTTCAAATTCTTAGAGGAATAAGTGTTATTGTTAAAAATCAAATATCTTCTAACTATTATTATTTTTTCATTAAAAATATACGTTTGCATATAAACATGAATCATAAGTTGAATGAAATTTGAAATTATCATGAAGGAGATATTGAATAATATTTCATATAAATGATTTTAAAATGTTATATTTTTTGTTGTAGAAGAGAAAAAAGTCATGAAAAAGTAAAAAAAAAAGGTGTGTTATTTTTTGATAATTATATTTCTATAGTATAACAATTACATACAGATAAAGAGAATCTATTGGAGATTTAAAAAGGACTCGGTAGCATATGATATTAATTTTTTGTGTGAAAACTATATCTACATTCAAATAAGAGTCAAGCTATACTTGGAAAATAAAACTATAAGTGAGGAAACTATTGACAAGGTGATTACTCAAGAACCCATTTTTTTTTTTGTGAAAAATTACATTTTCAAAACACTTTTCTTATATTATAAAATTGATTAAATAATATATGCATAGGTGATGTAAAACAATAGTTATATAGCTCTAAAAATAAAGTAGCTAGTTATGGGGGCATCCCCCTATCATATCAGAGCATATTAACACATATTAAAATATAATAAAGGGCCCCATGTAGGCAACCCATCAAATAATAACAATAAAATACAAAGCATATAATCATCCTAGAATCACCACCCAGAAGGTGACACATCAATATTTAAGCATCTAGCATCCTCTAAATAGTAGCATATTCCATTTCAAAATATTCATCTAAGTCCATGCTAATAATTCCCTTGGCAAAGTTCTTGATTCCTTCAGGTCCCTTCTAGATATGTCCTACAACGAACTTTGAGGGATATTGGTCAAATTTATTTAGCAAAGTTTTCATATTGTTCATTATAACATAGTCCATTCCTTCTTCAACCTCTGATGAACCCCCTCTTTCTATGATCTTTTCTAATTTCTCTATAAAAACATTCACATTGTCATCAATCAGCTTCCAAGCACTCTTCTATTCATCTTCATCCTATATCATGGAGGAAGAGCTCAGGTGAGAGGAAGTTATCAAATCATTATTTTCAAAAGAACATAGGTTAAGATTCAAGTCAATAGTGGTGAATGATTTCTTAGATTATTTAATAATGTAATTATCCAAACTATCTTTATGCACATCCCTTACCGTATCTTCATTTGCCAAAATATAACTATTCACCCCATTTTTATTTGAGTCTAAAGAATTCACCCATTCTTGCATAGAGTTATCTGCTTAGTTAAAATATGAGACTTTTATACAGTCCCACTCATGCCCAATAATTTTTATTTCATCAATCAACTAATGGAAAACTACCCGTCCAGGTGTGGGCTCAGCTTGGGGTATTCATCAGAGTCAAGTAAGTAATCAGAAGTGATTTTGAGCATTCCATTTCTCAGGAACTACTCCAATTGATCCTATAGTAATTTTAGTTAAAGGAAAAACTACAAAGAAACAAGACAAAGGATGACTTCCATAGATAAATCAGTAAGCACCCTAGCCTTGTGTTAGAATACCTTTAATTTCCTTTCTTTTCGTAAAAACCATAAAATTTGAGATGAAAATAGAAGCCAAAGTTTATGAAATAAAGGATGAACATTAAATTTAGCAAAATTATAACCAAAATCAATATTTAACCAACCAATGTCATAGTCAAAGACCACATTCTAGCACTTAAGATAAATTTTCCATAGGTTAGATGCATAAGGACATAAGAAGAAGACATGTTCAATAGTTTCAATCTCACTTTAAAAAGAATAGAAAGGCTAGGCATAACCACTTTTTTCTCAAAATATATCCAAAACCAAACTCATTATACAATAACAACCACTGAAAACAAAATTTTTTTGGTTCAAAGAAAAATAACCAAATAACATCAAATCTACAAAAACCAAGCATGCAGAGGATCATAGATAGACCAAATGTTGTTAAGGGTGAGGTAGGGGACTTTGGAAAAAGATAGATTTTTATATAAAATTTGAGTGAAAAAATCAAATATAGTCAGGCCCTTTATCCACTTCGCACTATCCTAGAACTTACCCTCTTCATCCATGAAGACAATATTTTTCTTCCCCTTTAAAGCTTTTTGAAGAAGAGTAAAGGTTCTATATTGGGTGGAAGGAAATTGAAATATGAATCTAAATTTTGACTAGGATGCCCAACCAGAATGTGAATAGAGATCCTTCAAATCCCTCAACCCTTTAGTGAACAACTCAAAGGAAGAACAACCCCTAGTGAGATCAAGTGGTCTTCTGTTGACAGACAAGTTCCACCATATAGATCTATAATCCTGAAAACATGTCCCAAACCAATTGAAAATGTGCTTAGCTATGATGAAAAGTTTAAAAACATCCCAGGCTAACCAAATGGATGCATAGATAGGTGAACCAACCACATTGATAGAAAAAAGACCAATGAGAAGATATGTGATGTTCAATTCTTTCCAAAATGGTTTTACTTTAGGAAAACCCTTCAAAATATTATTCTTGACCAATATTTTCTAGGGCTTATCCCATCTAAATGCTCTTATAGTCCATTTTATAGCCATGGTTATACCTTATTTCTTAAGGTCTTTTAGACCCAGGCCCCCAATATTTTTCAATTCAAGCAGAATTGCCAAGAGATTGCATGTCTTTTCTTCCCTCCTTTCCCATTAGACCATAGGAAGTCTCTTATGATTCTATGAAGCATATTAATCTGAGACTTATTGAGCAAGCAGTAAGAGGTATAGTAGATACTATATGAGGAGAGAACCTTTTGATAAACTTAAATTTGTCCAGATAAGGACAACAGGTGTCCCTACCAGTTTATAATTTTCTTGTTGATTTTATCAAATATCTATCCCCACATGAGCTTGAAAGAAGGGGTAAAAATGAAGGGAATGCCTAGGTATCTGACCATTTCATCTGATCCTTTCCATGTCCACCCAAATTTTGAAATCCAATCAAAAGGGAGGTCCTTCCATCCTAGTATATATGATTCATATATTACCACCTTGGACCTAGAGGTAGAGCAATATATAACTAGTCTTATAGTAACTTGTGTCAAGTTATTTTTCTCTAATTTTACAAATGTAATAGTGTCATCAGAAAATATAATGAACCCAAAAACTAACAAGCCAAATAAAATTACTAATAGGCCAAGATTTTGACCAATAACTTGTATTGATTAATATTGAATGACTTGAAATAATTACAAACCCAGACCATGCTTAAATAATCCTAAACTCAAAAATTAGAGTTTACATGAAAAATTCAAAAAAACCAAAATCTAAAAAAAAATGTCTATTTTTAATAGTTGTTATTTATAGTAAGTTTTGCATGCAAGCACGTGTGGCTCCAAAAATTTATTTAAATAACCTAAATACTAAAATTATCCTATGGGATGAAATTCAACTAAATTTGATGTCCATTTCTAAAAACATAAAATTTCTAAAAATAGAAAATTCTTGAAAAAATCATTAAACATTAATTTTAAACCCTCAGATGATCACGTTTGGCCTCTAAAAAATATAAAAATCAACCCAAATAGAGTTATGGGTGAAAATTTATGGCATCCTAAATCTTAGCCTATTTTTTCTACATTAAAATAAGACATCAATTAAGATTTGATCATTAGGTAGAGAGATTCCTCTGACTGGCGGTCCAATATCAGATAATCTGAGAAGCTAATGCAAAGCCTCGACAACCAACACAAAAAGTGATGGGGTAAGAGGACATCATTTTTTGATGGAGCATTAAAGTTCCAAGGATTTAGTCAATTCCCTATTCACTTTTATGATAAATGAAGCGTCTTTGAAGAGGACATTAATCATTCTACAAGACTTATCTTGGAAACCAAAAGCTCTTAGAACTCTCTCAATGGAGGGCCATTCAATTTTCTCATATGCTTTGTCAAAGTTAAGCAGAATAATGCTTGTATCCTTATTTGAGTCTCTCACCCAGTACATCCCTTCCCATCTCATGATCAAGTTATCTAATATGTATCTACCTTCAACAAAGCCAGTTTGAGTCTTTGAAATAATAGAGGGTAGAAGATAGGAGAATCTCTTCCCTAGAATCTTCACCAAAATCTTGTAAGATACATTAAGGAGGGTGATTGGTCTCTAGTTTTTTATCGAAGAGAGGTTACCATCCTTGGGGATGAGTTTAATTACTATTTTTTTTATGTTTGAGCCAAGGTTACTAGCATTTATCATTTCTTTAAAGACTTTTAGGCAATTTTTAGCCGACCACTCATTATTGGCTTTGTAAAATTTAGTAGGGAAACCATCAATTCTAGGTGCTTTATCATTATTGAGAGAGTCAATGGTAGTTTTTATTTCATCCAACATGATTTTTTCATAAATGGATCTCACTTAAAATCATGACACATTTTTTGGAATGTAAGCATCACATATCACCCTATTTCCCTTAATGAGATCATTGGAGCCATCATAAAGGAACAAACTAGAGCAAAACTCATAAAAGGTTTATTTTATACTAAAAGTATCCTACACAATCTATCCATGAACCTTGATACCATTTAGTTTGATTCTTTTAGTCTCAACTTTCAAGAATATAAATAAAAACTTAGTGTCTATATCACCCAATTTTAGCCAAGTGAGTCTTGAGCAGATCTGCACCCCCTGGCAAGGTAATTCTTAGAATACCTAACTTGATGTTTTAGAAGATTAAGCTCATTAAGAAGTTTAAAATTAGAAGGTTCATGTTGGAGAGAGTATTCATCATGAATTATTTTTTATTGAGTAACCCTAGCAGGTTTTCTATGCATTTTAGCCTTAATCGGTCCATAGGTTCTAGTAATGTTTTTTGAGACTTCCATGCAAGAATTCCACTTATCAATTCTAGAGTTCAAATTGTAGGTAAATTTCCCAATATTCCAGGAAGATTGAGGACCATCCATACGCATTTGGTTAGATAGGTGGGATGCATTAAACTTATAGAGTCCATTTAAAGATGAGGCTTCTTTATTCTCCTCAAGGTTCAACAATAATTCCATTTTGATGGGGTGGTGATTCAAAATTGTATAGGGAAAGATAGCCACCACATTACCATCCCTATTAGGGGTCACAATAAGTGAGTCCCTAGTCAAGTAGAACCTATCAAGTTTAGATTATTATATTCTATTATTGCTCTGATTATTGCACCAAGTAAACAATATTCCTTTACTTTGATTTTTACCTTTCTGAAGGAGGTCTACAATTATGTGCATTCTCTTAAATTTAGACCATAAGAAAAGTTTTTTACCTTTCCAAGCCTGATGGTTACCTTCAATTTTATCCTCTTTTTCTTCTACCATATTAAAATCTCCTCCAAAGATCCAAAGGACCTTTTTTAGGTTAATATCCAGCCAATTCCATAGATCATATCGATCCTTATAATCATTTGGAGCATAGATGTTACATAGTCCAAAACACTGATTTTGGCTTTCTATCAAGACCTAAATATCTCTAGTGTAGGGGGAGACACCATGGTCACTAATACATTTCTTCAAGTCAGGTTTGACTACTATAAAATCCCCTCCTTTTACTCTTTGATGATTAGTGGAGAACTATGGTACATTTGGCCAAATGAAATTAAGGACTAAGGAAAACTAGGATCCCATAGCCTTAACTTCTTGAAGACATAGAAAGTAAAACTTTTCTCTTGAATGCTTGAACTATCTCATAATGGGTTTTCTATTAAGGGATTCTAAACCCCTAACATTTTAACTTACAATCTACATAAATATGGGGGTAGAGGGGGGTCAATTAGATTGACCATGGGGTTTACCCCCACTACTGTAAAGTATTTTGAGTCAATCCATAAATTTTTTGTCCTTACCCTTTTTCTTTAAAGAAGTGTCATGGCCACTAGGGGGGTTATTTTGCTATTATCTTCTCTTTGACCAAAGAATGATCCATCAAGGTGGAGCCTAACTCTATTTTTATTCTTTTTCCACCCCCTTTAAACATCCAGTTCTTAATAAATTTTTTGTCATTAAGGGACATGGGATCACTCACTAATACATCCATCTCAGAACTAGACTTATCTAGACCTTCTTTCTCTAGAGAAATAGCCATAAGGGATATTCTGATATGGGTCTCTGTTCAAGAAAGGCATCATCCAAATTATCCAACAAACAATTGATCACATATGGCATAGAAGTCAAGCTACCAACAAAAGGTGGTGAGGAGCTAGGAAACTAGGAGTGAGAAGAGATTCATATTGACCTATTTCATTATAGCCTAAAAGTCACCTTCCCCTAAATCCTCCTCAATGTGGGTAATGTCTTTTAGTGGTTCACTTTTGTATAAAGGGTTTTCAAACACCTATAAATCATCCATCACTAAATTATTTTTCTAGGCATCCTACTCTTTTTTGTTTATTATGCCTATTTTCCTTATTTACCAATATTGGGTAGTTTTTCCTAAGGTGCCCATATTTTCTACAAAATAAGTAGGCATTTAGGCTACCCAACCCTCTAAGAGCACAAGAAACCCTCTAAGATCACAAGTATGGTAAATCCCTATAAATTTGAAATTAAAAGAATATAAAATGAAATCTAGGGGGTCTATGGAGATTAAAACCATAACATTCATATGTGCTAGCGACCTCCTAGTATCCTAAATTCTTAGGACTTCTCCAAGGGGTTTCAATACCCATGGTCAAAATTTCCACAATTGTATAGGCACTTCTTCAAAGTCTACCCATCTGGGAGTAGTTTTTAAAATGAGGTCATTACCATCCATATCTAAGCTCCATGGGACTACCATAAATATATATTGGCCAACATTACACAAGGGTTTGCTAATATCTCTTCACTACATATTAGATGTTTTGAACAAAATCATAAAAATCCCTTTGTGTATCATTCGATAGAAACTAATATACAAAACCAATTTCTTAACCCAAATAGAGTTGAGCCAATTATCAAAAAAAATCTAGAGGAGAGAGAATTATTGTTTAAATAAATAAAAAAATACCAACATTTTTTAACCTAATTTCATCCTACTAAAGATCATTTTTCATGGAAGCATTTGACACAATATTCAGGGTCATCATAGGGCTAGGGTGCTTATCGATTTGACCTTCATCATGCTCTTGCTCTCCATACTCCTCACAGATTACCACATATTTTATTACTTATGAATGATGTGTTGCTTCCTTTTATCATATGATTTTGCTAAACATTTTTTTTTGGTGGACTAGTCACTCCTTATTCTACCTGAGATGGGATTGATATACCTAACTTATGATTGCATATATTATCAATCTTTGAAGAACCAACTAGCTCATTAAGGCCACCATTTTCACCCTTCTCCACACATTTGAGGTCATCAATTTTGATAGTTTCCATATACAATAATAATTAATTCATGCACATTCAAAAATTCCAAAGGTTACGAGATGGGGGTTTGAGAAAGGGATGTGCATGTAGGTATGGACAACAACCAAAATCCACGAAACAGACTTAAATGAAAATCAAGACCCAAACCAAAAGAACATAAAATCATAAAATAATATTAAAGCATGCTTAAGAGATGATTAGTTTAAATGACCATCATGGGCACCAAGGAGAGAAGAACATAAAACACAAAGGAAGCAAGGGTAACCAAGGCAATCAACTTAGAGAGAGATTGAAACACCATTAAGGGAGGATGATTATTTGTCTCCCCATTACATAACTCCAAGCTTCTCTTATTTCATTCTTTGTCTTGGGTTCATTTTAAAATAATTTAGTAAGATTAAAAAATGATATTATACAAGGCATTTACATACAGGCATAGAGACACATGCATCATCATGGGTATCTCATTCACAACCTATGTGAGTGTTCTACTTTTGGGAGTAAGAAACTAAATTCCACTTGAACATCGACATCCAAGGTCTATCTATATAAATCAATTGAATCAATAGAAGGAATGGGTACTTCTCAAAACATATTAGAATTATCCTTTGCTACCCCCTTTATGAGGGAGACTTACATAGTATTAGTGAGAAGAGGAGAATAATAATCAATAGAATTATCATAGATAACCAGATGGTTGCACTAGAAAAAGTCATATATGGGAGGTTCCTATTTCTTCTACTAAACATGCTGATAATGAGAAGAAACATGAGTGTAACAAGAGGCAATGTAGTGACTAAAAAGGTTTTAGAAAAATCATTTGAAATGAAGGTCTTTGAAGCGGATATATATAGTCCAAGAGCTGTGAGGATTTTTCAACTTGAAAAGTCATAAAGTGGTTTGGACAAGTCTAAAATAGAACAAACCTTCATTTATATATTGCCCCTAAAACTCTCATCCATATTGACAAATGAACCATCCAAATTAGTCAGTTATTTGATGTGGTCTTCTTTGCATAAGATAGTTAAAAGGTTGTATAATCTAATCCATAAAGGAGTATTATAAATAGTTACTTTGTCCACATAATGGATACCAAGGCTAAAGTAAGAAGTTGTGAGTTCCCTAAAACTAAGGATCAGACATCCTAATAAAGTTACAATCATCATAAAAACTAAAGGTAACTTGGAAGAATCCTCTATTAAGTAATAAGAAGGATGTAGGGTGGATAATACTCCATTCACAGGAGACTCGATATGTCAACTCAAATAGGGATAGAGAAAGTCCCAAACACTTGCTAAGATAAATATAACTCGATGTAGCCTTGGTCAACTCATTTTCCCATAATCATAGGACTACCTACAACACTAATAACAATAATAGCAAAGCATTCCGATCTTGGATGTTATGGTTTCTTGGATTTAAATCAGACTAAAAAACCTATAGCAAGTGATTTTTTAGGGGCAATAACCTTAATTCCACCTCTAACACTATCAAAGAAACTACCTAAAATAACATTTGGAGAAGAAGCAATTATTTTTATCTCCAATCCATTGTTGTCATCCCAATCTTGATCATGAGTAGAAAAACAACTAGATCATAAGCTTTGGAGCTAAAGAAATGATGCAAAGATACAAGTGGAGTTCAATAAAGTGTTTTCAATTTGGAAACCCTTTTACTATCCTTCGCACTCTTCATTGCCCTTCACATTTACCATCATCTTCTTCCATAATTATTACCCCAATGACATATAAATATTTTGTGATAAAGAGAGTACCATATACATTAATTAATAAATAATTCAATCTTAAAATGACTTGAAGACACAAGTAAAATTTTGATTTTTTTATTAAAGTCATCTTTAAATGATTTAAACATGCTTTTAATTTTATTTAACTATTAATGATCTAGTAAAATTATACATAAATGACATCATGTGTTCATTATTTTTATAATTTAATTTTAAAATATAAACATATTATAAAAATTAATATTATTTTTATTTAATGTGTGGATTATCTTATTGTTGCATTTTTAAAGGCAAAATAAGCTATCAAGGATATTTGATTGGCAACGAGAGTTGAGATTTGACGTTCATGTTTCCTATTTTATATGATTTCAAATGTATTTTATGCTTTTGAATATAATGTTTCCATCACTATGAACTTAAGCCAAATTGTGGAAGCTATCAATTTTGATAGTTGTTAGATGATAAATATAGATAACAAATATTTATAAGTCTAAAATATTCATTATATATATATATTTTTAAAGTGATGATCATTTAAAATTTATAGCAATCACTAAATTTCTATAAATGTGTGAAGTTAGATGTCAAATCTCATCTTTATAGCCAAAACCTTAGTTATCCATAGAAATTTTTGGGGTTAAATATTTTTTGAGACTACACTTAAATAGAATAATTTATACATATTTATAGTGAATTGAAATTTGGTTAATAATTATATATATTATTATTATAAATTCAAGTTCATGAAACGTATATTTTAATAAATCATGTATTTAAAAAAAAAAGTTGTATTAATATTAAATGAATAATAATAACAACGACGACTATGACAATAACAATAACAACAACAATAATAATAAAAATATGATTAAACAAATAAATACCTCTGAATGAGTCATAGGTAGTTATTATTATTAAACATTAAATACATTTTATTAGGGAATATATGAGATTTCACAAGGAAGTCTTATTCAAATTTAAATGTGAGAAATCAAACAAAATCTTATCTAAATATAATATGTTCTTCGATCCCATAGATCATCATTGGCTTCATGTGAGCATTAATATCTAAATTAAATTAAATTCTCTACTAGTACTAGACCTATTCAACTATTAGTTCTTCTTTGTTTACTAGTGAATGACACCTGTAACTTATAGGACATCATCATTAGAGAACAATCCACTAACAATGTACTATTTATTTTCACCCACTTGTAGACCCCTCTACTCTATGTTATCATCATATAATGGGGTTCCATACCTGCATACTATATTTTTCAAATGATCTTTTTCATGTATGAACTTTTTTTAGGAAGATGTAGTTATGTATAATACATGGTATTATCACATAGGCTTGGTAATTATTGATTCGATATCATCTATTTAATTTTATGTTTGAAAATTGCATACATAGTTTTATTCTTTGAAACTACATACATAGTTTTATGCTTTAAAATTGCATATGCAGTATTGATGACATAAGTAAATAAAAAAATATTGACTCCTTCTATTTTGCATTGATGTAAACTATGAGAACACAAGTAAAGACTGAAATCATATTTTACAAATACAAGTAAATAACTCACAAACAAAATTGTACGCAAGAGGAAAGGTATGCAAGCAAACTTCAATGTAATCCCAAACAAATATGGTGATTGTTCTTAGATTTCCATTATTTATTTAATGAAATTATTTATTTTTTAATGCATAATACACCTTCTCATGTAGAGGGAAATATATAAATTAGAAATTAACAACCTAATCTTTTTAGCCTGCAAAACCCTCCTGGCCTAAAATAAAACTATCCTAAGCCCCCTATAGTTCCTCAGGTCCCCTAGGGTAGTTAGGAAGATTTGGTAGCCCACATAACAGAAAACAAAATCAAAAATGATAATTTAATAAAGGTAATAAGGGATCCCCATTTAAACAATCCCCATTGAACTTCTCTAACAAATACATTGTAGATAATAATAGGTGACGTTGACTCATTAATAGGTCAAATTGACAGGTGGGATGATTATAGAAATATATGCAAAGAATACTACTCTAACAAATTATTTATGGCCACTATGAGACATAAAAAAATAACCATAACCAAAATTTATGCATCATTAAATGATTCAAGAACTGATGTATGATTATATTTGATAGCCAAACGAATTCTAGTCTATTGGTGCACCCATGAGTTGATCAAACAAAATTTTTAGGACTGGTGGTGGATGTATTTGATCACCTGCCTTGAAACAATGATGAGGTCCCCGTGTATTTTTTGAGAAAACTCAATTTTGAATTTGTCTTTAATGAAGCTCCAAATTATTTTGATTTCTCATAATTTCAAGGTAGAGGAAAAGGCTCTAACAAGATAGGTTAATTACACGTCTTCCATGTAATCATCTTAAGAGAGCACCTATCCATAAATCACATCTTCTTGAGACACTAACCTCTATAGTCAATGAGACTATAGAGACTGATATTTCCATCTACTTTAATGAACCTACTAACACCCTCATTAAGCATACAAACCAGGGTTCTCATTTTACTATCGGTGAGGGTGGACATGGGGAGGATTCATCTAGCATTGTTGCCCAACCTCACCATTGTAAATCATGTGGTGTTATATGCACTGGACCTGAAGAAGATGAAGAGGATTTCATACAGCCAACTCATGGGGGTCTTTCTGTGACCCTAGATGATAGTGATATCATTTATGTGTTTTATTCATCTACATTTGGTATGGACCCCTTGCCTACAACTTCCTAGGTATCTTGTATATTTTACATGTTACAAATAAAATTTTCATTTCCATTTTATATTTAAAATATTTATACAATTTACAAGGTAATAAATATTTTTCATAGAAATATCAATAATGTATATGCATTTGTTATGTTGCAGGAAGATTATGAATACTACATGAGCACATATGTTGCTGATAGTACGCACATTTACACATATATTAAGTTAATTTTAATGAATAATTAAATTTGTGGTTTATTACATGTATGTACTTGTATATATATGCTCAATTGACTAAAAATGATAATTTATTTATTTATTTGATGACCATGCTAGACACTCCACCATATATTTAGGCGAGATCAAATCTAGGCATTCAAATAGAACTTAGTTTCTTACTTCCCAAAGCAAAACACTCATACAAGGTGAGAATGAGATACCCATGCTACTACATGTGTGTTTGTAATACACATAAATGACATAAAAAATGCCTCGATTTCCCTTCACATGTTTCAATATTCATATATATCTATATATTATCTATTATATAATTTATTGCATTCAATTTTATATGTGTGTGTGT
This sequence comes from Torreya grandis, assembly GCA_037957365.1. Classification (NCBI taxonomy): domain Eukaryota; kingdom Viridiplantae; phylum Streptophyta; class Pinopsida; order Cupressales; family Taxaceae; genus Torreya; species Torreya grandis. The sequence continues at coordinate 1,154,528 of JARHVA010002552.1, read as the reverse complement.
GTGTGTGTGTGTGTGTGTGTGTGTGTGTGTGTGTGTGTGTGTGTGTGTGTGTGTGTGTGTGTGTGTGTGTGTGTATGTGTGTGTGCGTGTGTGTGTGTGTATTATTAATAATTATTATTTTAATTGATTATATAATATAATAAATTATATAACATATATAAATATAATTTATTACTATATAATATAGACACATAGCCCATTTTTAGCTCATTTTCATGTGTTTCTATGTTCTTTCTTGGAGCACCATCCCATATTACACTTACGTGGAATGTGATGAGATTTGAGTTGGGTATATATGTACACATAATATATTTTTTAACTTTACTAGCTACTAACACTTTTTCCCTTATAGGAACTTATCAAGTTTTAATCTCTTTGAGTGCATGCCTTATAGGCTACATAGAGAAATGGGTGGGTAGGCCATTGGTGCTTCAAAATATTGTTGTGTTTTTATATCATTCCTACCATTTTTATAAGTTCCTTAAAGTTTCTATCCCTTTACCTCCTATGATGCCTCCCTAAAATCCTATAATCCTAAAATATGGATAAGTTTAAAATTATAGAACCCTAAAATATGGCTATGTCTGAAATCTAATAGGACATTCCAAAATATATAATTTACATTATAGCACTTAGAGGTCTAAAACCACTCTCAAACATATTAAAAACATAAATATAAAATATAACTTATAGTCTAATAAACTATATATCCATGTCTAAAATTCAATAATTTTTTATATTTATACTACCTATTTTTATCACCTACCTAAGCTAAAACCTTCTTTTACCATCCATAAATATAGTTGATTAGGCTAACTCTAGTCTGAGATTTGAACACCTTAAAAGTCTAAGTTATCCTAGGTCAACTTTGTTCTAATAGTTGAGGATGTTACATAACTCAGTCGGCCTAGGTTTACTTAGTCTGGACCTAACTGCTTTTGTTTTGAATATGGTTGACTAGGCCAACTATGTCAACTAAAACTTCAAAAGAGGATTAGGGATAGATCCATATATATATATATATATATATATATATATATATATATATATATATATATATATATATATATATATATTCATCATTTTATAGATATAAAAAATAATAATAACATTGTATATTACACATCTTATTATCCACAATTCTACTTGAGAAGCATTGCTTAGTGTTTCAATACTACACTTAGATATGCAAATCTTATCTTGTGGAGATTTGTTTTTGATGCATAAGAGAAGTCATGTAGCCTATATATAACTTATCTTTTTCATCATTACATATCACAACAACATCTTATAAATCACCTTGGCCAAGAGAGAGATTGAGGGTTAGTGGGTTCGTCTTCAAAGGTAAGTTTTCTTAACTCTTGTTCCTCCTTGTTCAAGTATATAGATTTCCATTTGTTAGATTATATGTTTCTCTCTCCATGTATTATGATTTATTCTAGATTAAATTAATTATATATTCTCTATGCATGTTTACTTTGATGTTTGTTACCTCCATCTTGTGCCACAGGCTTTGGTGAACACTAGGTTAGATTTTACATTACTTTGTCATTTACTTTTTGAATATATAAAACATAAGACCTAGCTAGGGTTATTGCATGGTGTTACTTTACTAGTGAATTTATAACCCTCTCTAATGATATTATTGTGGTAAGGGAACCCTTGGTTAGGTCTAGCGGATCCATTTTGGTCATGACCCTGATTGTCTAAATACACCAACAAATAAAAGGGTAAGTGCGATTTATCCTCTCTGAGATAGGATTGATTTATGGATCAACTTTAATTTATATTGAATACAACATCCACATGAATTTTTTTTTAAATTTTTGATAAATTACATAAAATTCACGCCCAATCATAAACCAAAATTATAACAAAAGTTTGAATCAATAAAATAATCAAACTATTTATTCCTCAATTTAACTAATATGCAATTCACACACATGAAATTCATATACTAACTTTTATAATCTATTATATATCATGCACTTATTATTAATACATATTAAACCAATAACATGACTCACTAAACTTTTCAAATATTTTGAACTTTGATTATAAAATAAAATTATCATCTCTTTGAGAAGCAAATACAAAGTGTATATGTCAGTTTATGTGGGCACCGCCACATATTATAAATAAATCTTACATGCAGACTTTAAAAAATTATAATATGGGAAATAAATATATAAAATGTGAAAGATTACGATGTTTTTTCAAAAGCAACATTTAGCTAAAAATAGCTTTTTCTTCAAATATTACTCGGAATTTTTTAGTGCTTTGAAAGAACTAGTTTGTTGGATCTAGAAAGAAAATAGACATGCTTGGAAATTTTCATATATTATTTTTAAATATATTATTGGAACTTTGAATAAGTATATAGTATTGGATAGTAGCATTTCATAGTTATCTATTGGACTATGACAAATTCCCTTCACTATAGTGACACACTCAATCTTCTCCTTGGTACAACAATCCAAGTCAATTAATTCATTTTTCCCTCCATTTTTTACCTCTAAAACTCTCCATTTAAAATGTTTCATAGTTTGGTCAACTTGGGAGTGAATTCTACAAGGGAAACAAACTGATTGTTTAAGGAACAATGAAAGAATTACATCTTCCTAGGATAATTATAATACTTTATTGATTATATCATCAATGGAATTGATGACATGCCTATAATCTCTAACCATTATTGTAAGGAATGTCTAATGATCATTGCAAATTTTTTGCATAGACTAATGTAAAATAATACCATCATGTTCAAATCATTGAAATTAGTTTTAATATTTTTCCATTCAGATGTGTGTTTGAATGCCATATTTATCTATCTTAATTATTCTACTAGTTTATATCTTATTAGGAATACAAAACTAAATTAGGGAAAAACATATTGGTGAACCAATACACATATTAAATCATGTCAAACCAAAGGTTTCCCTTAGAGTTTCAATTTTTTGTCTTGGGGTTTTAGATCTAATCTCTGATTTACATATGTAAAATACAAATAATTTATTTCACTTTTGGACCTAGCCTTATTTTTACTTAAATAATTTCATCCTATGTCAACCAAGAAGGTTGGTTCCCTTGTCACTTTAGGATGTAGTGCTAGATTAAGTGTGACCCATATAGAGCATTTATAAATCAAATTTATTTAAATTCACCTAAAATGGATGTACAATGAATGTTTTTTCCCATTTCTATAATGAAAATATTCATGAATATGTGTAAACATATGATTATGTTGATATGCCTCCCGTAAAACATGATAAACTAGATAATCACAATTAACATATTAATTAAGTTAAATAACAATTCCTAAATATAATTGATCCTAATGAAATTAATGGGGTAGATTCTAGCCCAATTAAGCCTTGTCAAACATTCATCAAGTCATCCATTAATATCATACAAATGTGGATAAAATAATCCAATTGATCCTACAATCCAAGAATACACACCAAGCTAAGCGTGTTAATCTCATACATAGAAACAAAAGCATTTTATTATTATCAACCAATAATTTTGATCTAGTACTTCCAATTCAAGTATTAAGACATATAATACTTGTTTTACCCCTATGTATACACCTATAATGACCAATGTGACACCCACCCGATGTTTATTTTCCACTACTTATTTTTTTAAAAATAAATCTTTATTTTGTTAATACGAGTAAAACTAGAGAATATCATAAAGTTAAATGTATACAATGATTAAAATTTTAGAGGTTTATAAGATGCTAAATATGATTTTTTATTTTTTTTAAAAATTAGAAAATAAATATTTAATTGGCTTGAATACAAATATCTATTGATTTTTCTGACCGTGGCAATGAAAATTAGACTGCACAGGCTCAGTACTAGAATCTGGAATGGGTATATAATTTGGAAAAGTTTACTACAAGTAGAAAACATCACAATGCATTTCACTGACTTATCTAGGGCATCGTGCAATGTTTTCTCTCCACATGTAGACTCTTTTAATGTTTTCAAATGGATGAGTAGATGGGATATCAATGGAATGCCCAATTATTAACAAATACCTATAGAATTATGTGAATGACAAGTTTATCAGATTGATATGGAAGAATAAAACAAGAAAAAATGTCAAAGTATATTATTGAGTTCAACTCAGATTATGAACACTGTGAAGGGAAAATATTTTAATTTCCACTAAACCACTAGAAAATGTTAATAATGAAAACACAAACATCATGATTAGAATAATTCTAATGATATGAATATAAAACACCTATTTTGTGAAGTGTTTGTTATTATAATAATAACTATTTAGTAGGAACATAGATTCTTGAATGATAAATTTTCTAATGATTATTTGATTTTTGTATAATTCTTATCATTGTTTAATATAATCTTGTGTACAGTTACATAGATTTTATATGTATCACTTATATGTAAATGAAATATCAAGCTTTTGTATTTATAGAAAAATTGAATTCCAATGAGGACATTATCTATGCCTAAAACAAAATCAAATGGGTTTAAAAGTCACAAAATATGGAATAAGTTGTCATGTGTAAATAGGCAGGAGAAACCACACCAAAGGCCAATAAACATCAACAATGTTCTTGGTGTGTGTAGAAACATTGATTATTATACATTTATAAAACTTGACATAGGTAGATGAGTTAGGGGGAGAGAGAGAGAGAGAGAGAGAGAGAGAGAGAGAGAGAGAGAGAGAGAGAGAGAGAGAGAGAGAGAGAGAGAGAGAGAGAGAGAGAGAGAGAGAGAGGTAAATGTAATCTTGACCTCTTTTTAGTTTCTAGCCATTGGAAGATGGTACGGGTGTTAATTATTTAAATTTGAATTGAAATGTTAACTATAATAATACACGTGTTGTAGTTCATTTACACATTTATATTACATATTATATTATTAGCATTTTATTGAGCATTTTTAATTATTATATAGAGATCAAATAATCAATAAAGCATTTATCATTTTTTGAAGCTAATATTTCCCTTGGAGCATGTTTTACGCAAGACCTAAGGTTTAGTATATCTCATAAGTTATTTTCATTATGTAATTTTCTACTTTAAACATATTTATTGAATAGTTTTTACCATTTGGTAAATTTATAATTATACACTTTTTTGTTGGGTTCCCTCCCAACTCTCAGTATATGTCCTTAAATCTTGCTTTATTTCCTTTAGGTTTTATTTATTATTTCCATTACAGGTAAAGGAGAAAAAACATGTTTTATAAGTCACCCATGATTTACACTACATAGATCTAAAGGTGTGAATGTGAAAAGTGAAACTTGGCAAAAAAAAAAAACCCAATAGTAATGTTTTGCAATACTCTGAGATCAACTCTAAGTTTGAAGGTTGGGTTCATGATAATTCCAAACAATTCAATTTCAGACAACTATCATCTGATCATGAGTTATAAAATGTTAAGTATTAAAAAATATGTGTGAATTCTATTATTTTTTATATCAAATATTTAATTATATTTATTTGGTATGATTAATTAAATATTGTGTGTGTGTGTGTCTTATGAATTATATTTACTTGTGTAAATATTTGTGTATTTGAATGATTTTTTTAAAAGGGTAAATATGATGATTTGAACAAAAGCCCACAATCAAACAAGGGGATATTTTATAAATATCAGGGCTCCAAACTAGAACTAGGACATAACAAGAGACCTGATCCCCAACAACACCAACCCGAAAGGAAATACTAAAGCACAAAAATAAAACCAAGCCCATAAAAAACTAAAAAGAAGTATGAAGAGAAATAAACCTAGGTCAAATGTCAGTAATAAAGATGCAACTCTTCAACAATAATTATGTGCAAGCACCCAAAACATAACTCATGAACACCTTCCATTAAGCATCAAATAACAAAACCCATAAAAGTGAAACAATAAGACTGAGAATCAAATAAGAGATGAAATCACCTACAAGCATGGATAAACCTAATTGTAGTAGGGAAGTCATCCAATGTCCTCTAGGACCCATCTCTAATATAATATCTTTATCTTCTTATTACAACCTTTCCACCTCATATCTACAACCCCTATGCTTGGCTGAAATGCCTAAGTTTTCCTTTAGAAGTCATATAGTGGATATAATAGAAATGAAGGACCCAAAAGAATAAAAATAATCCAATTAAACATTAGCATCCAAGGCCTCTCCATAAAATTCAATTAAATAAATATAACTAATTTATACTTCTCCAAACATATTAAAATTCCCTGGACTGCTCCCTTTATGAGAAAGACTTATATAGGATCAACAATGAGAGAAGAGTGATGATCAATAATATGAGCATAGAAAGCCCCATGGTTGCACTAAAAAATTCATCTTTGGGAGGATCCTATTTATTCTCCTAAACATATTGATGATAAAAAGAAACATGAATAGAACAAGAGGTAATGCGATGACCAAAAAGGTTGCAATAAAAGCACTTGAAATGAAGGGCTTAGAAGTTGAGATATTAAGTTTAAGAACCATGAGGAGATTACACCTTAAAAATTGATAAAGTGGATTCATCAAGTCTAAAATATCATAAACCATCACTAATATGTTTCCCCCTAAAACTCTCATCCATCTTGAAAACTGAATGTTCCAAATTAGTTAGTTATTTGATGTGGTCATTGTTGTATCGGATAAGCAAAATGTTATTTAAACCGAGCTAGAAAGGAGAGTCATAAATGGTCACCCACATTGAATAATGTAGACCAAGTCTAAATGAAGAAGATGTGAGTGCCCCAAAACGAAGTACCTTACATCCTAACAAAGTTTTAGTTCTCAAAACAACTAAAGGTAAATTGTAATAACCCTTTACCAAGTAATAATAAATAAAGAGAGGGGATAATACTCCCTTTAGAGGAGGTCCAATATTTCTTCTCAATTATGGATAGAGAAAGGCCCAAATAATTTCAAAACAAGTTCCTCTTACATATCTTTGATTCCATCTCAAAAATGCATGTCTTAGAAATAGAGAGATTGGGAGAGTTGTCAAAGAGGGAAAAAGGAATATCTCCAACTAAAAAAATATGGTCGCTAAATCTGGGCTTAGTTTGGGATGAATACTTGGCCAATTCAATTGATCTAAAAAAATGAGTAGAGAAGGACCAAATGAATGTTTTACACTAGATTCAAAACCATATAAAAGGTGGACACTTGAAGTGAAGACAAATAGAACTTGATACACCTTTGGAAAGGGTTAAAGGAGTTTAGGTAGTGTTGATAAATTCATTTTTCCTTATCCATAGGATTATCTATGGTATTAGTAACAATAATAGAGAAAAATATAGATCTAGGATGCTTTGGAATCTTGGATTTGGAAAGAACTAGAAAACCTCTAGCTAGTGCTTTTGTAGGGGCAACAATATTAACGCCACCTCTAACATTGTCAAATAGAAAACCTAAAACAACCTTTAGATAAGAATCATTCATTGTTAGCTCTAATCCATCATCTTCATCCTCATCATGATCTTGAGCAAAAAAATAGCTAGATTAGAAGGTTTGGATCCAAAGAAATGATGAAAAGATCTAAGTGGGGATCAAGAGAATGTTTTCACTTTAAAATCTCTTTGATCACCCTTCATATTCTTTATCACCATTTGCATTTACAATCATATTCTAAAATAATGATTACCCTAATGAAACACATGCGAGTGTGTGAACATAGACACACATATATAGTCATAAAGATAATACATGTACATTAATTAATTACAAAATTAATCTTAAAAGTACATGAACCCATAAGAATTTTTTTGAAAAAAATAAATAAAGTCATCTTAAAATGACTTAAAGACACAAATAAATTTATTTTAAAAAAAAATCTATTAAAAGTATTTGTAAAAACCTTCACATGTTCATAATTATTTATAATTTAAAGTTAAGTAATAATAATATTACAACAATAAATATTATTTATATTTAATGCATGGATCATCTCATTGCTACATTGTTAATTGCAAAATAAGCTATGGATGAGATTTGATTGGTAACAAGATCTGAAATTTGGCATTGTCTTCCCTATTTTATATGAGTTTAAATGTCTTTAACACCTTGGAATATACAGTGCATGTCACTATGAACTTAAGCCAAATTTAGGAAGCTGTTAATATTTCAAGTTATTATATGTTATGCATATATAAAAATATATTTGAAAGTCTCTTGATGTATATACATAGAAAGTATTTGAAAGTCTCTTGAAATATTCACAAGATATTTTTTTTTGGTTTTTGAAAAATTAATGACCTTTTAAAGTTTTATTCTTCACCAAATTATCTATAGACCTGTGAAGTTAGATTTCAAATCTTATATCTACAAGATCTAAAGCCTCACTTATCCATAAATTTTTTGTGGTTCTAAGAACAACTAAATTTTATTTGGGATTGCATTTAAATAAAATAATTTATACAAATTTATAATAAATTAAAATTTATATATGAATCATATAAATTATTATTATAAGTTCGAGTTCATTAAACATATATTTGTAAGAAATTATGATTTTTTTAAATCACAGTATACAAAATATTATTAACATTAAATGAATATTAATGATACGTTAAATATATAAATCTAAATCATATTTACTATACAAATAAATACATTCTAATGAGTAATAGACTAACATGTAAACATTATTATATAACATTAAATACACTTTATTAGAAAACTTCACATTGAAATCTTATTCTCTTATCCATATTTAGATGTGAACTCAAATAGAAATATTATGCAAATTTTGATGTGAGCTCAAACATAAATCTTACCCAAATTTACATGTTAGCACAAACATATATATTATCCAAATTTGATATGTTTTTCAGTCCTATAAGAAATTCTTGGCCACATGTGAACATTAACATCTAAATTAAATTAAACTAAACATCTTGCCCTTTACTAGACCTATTGAATTAATGGTTTCTCTCCCTTTACCATTGAATGGGACCTATATGGCTTGTATCTTGCTTCCAATCAAATCATCATAATAAAATAAGTTAGAAACATAGTTGTTCACCCTAACCACCATTAATGGCTAATTTAGGGCAGCATACTATTTATTTTTTTCACCCATTTTTAGATCCCACTAGCTTATATTATCATCATATAATGGAGTTCCATACTATATTTTTCAACCCATATTTTGCATGTATGAAATTTTTTTAAGGAAGATTTTTTAAAGGAGGAAACTCAAGTCAGAAGAAATTTTTAAAACCTCAGGATATGATGGTAGCCATTGGGTTAGCTAAGGTGGCCAAAGGGAAGTTCACAATGCAACGTAGGTCTTCCAAATCCTAGTCATTCCTAAATTCTAAAGCAAAAATGATGGTCCAAACATAGGTAAAATACATTCATGACAAGTGATAGACAACCCAAAAATATTTTTTCAACTACATTCCCCTGGGAATCACCTCCAATAACCTCAACCATTTTTACATGTAGAAACATTAATCACTTATAAATTATATTTATTATACCTTGTGTATATTATCAAAAATATCTAAAATTAAGGAAATACAAGATATGTTATAGGGCTTTTGTTTAGGGTTGTCTAGGGCTTTAAGCACCTTTGACTTACTAGGCAACTATACAACAACAATAATGGAAAAACAAACATCATGATTAAAATAATTCCAATGCATGTATATAAAACCCTTATTATGTGAAGTGTTTGTTAGTTAAATGGTTTATTTGGAATGAACATCCATTCTTGAATGATAAATTGTCTGATTATTGTTTGATTTTGTTATAATTCTTATAAGTGTTTAATATAATTATATGCACAACTACATAGATTCTATATGTATCACTTATATGTAAATGAAATATAATGCTTGTGTATTTATAGACAAATTAAATTACAATGAGGACATTATTAATACCTAAACCAACATCAAATGAGTTTAAAAGCGACAAAATATGAATAAGGTATCATGTGTAAATAGGTGGAAGGGACCACATGAAAGGCCAATAAATGTCAATAATGTCCCTAGTGTGCCTAGAATAATTAATGATTATATAGATAGAAATATTGACACATAGAGGATGAACATGGGGGAGATAGAAGGAGAGAGGGAAATGTAACTTCTTGACATATTTTTAAATTCTAGCCATTGGAGGATGGTGTGTGTTTATAATGTTAAATTTGAATTAAAATTTTAACTATAAGTATACAAGTGTTGTAGTTCATTTATACATTTAGATTACACATGACATTGTTATTATTTTATTAGGCACTCATAAGTATTATAGAGAGACCAAGTAATTAATAAAATATTTATCATTTTTTGATGTTAATATTTATCTTGGAGAAAGTTTTACACATGACCTAATGTTTTGTATCTCTTAGAATTTATTTTCATTATGTAATTTTATGATTTCAACATCTTTATTGAATGGTTTTCACCATTTATGGACCTCATAATTATATAATTTTTTGTGAGACCTCCTAACTCTCAATACATGTCCTTAAAGTTTACTTTATTTTCTCTAAGTTTAATTTATTTTTTTCATTCTAGGGCAAGGATAAAAAAAACATGTTTTATAGGTAAACCCTAATTTACAATACATATATCTAAAGGTAGGAATATGAAAAATAAAACTTTTAAAATAAACCCCAAAATTAATATTTTTATTATACTCTCAAATCAGCTCCAAAGTCGAAGGCTAAGATCAAGATGGTTCCAAATAATTCAAATTTAGATAATTGTCTTCAAATCATGAGTTCTAAAATGTTAAATAATAATAAACATGTGTGAATGCCCTTCTTTTTTATATAAAATATTTAATTATATTTTATTATTATATTTTCTTGGTATGCTTAATTAAATATTTTTCTATTAATGTGTATATTATGAGTTATATTTATTTTTATAAATATTTTTGTGTATTAGATTCATTTTTTTATAAGGGTAAATGTGAGGATTTTCATAGGAGCCCACAATCCAACAAAGGAAGATTTTATAGGGACCATCACTCCAAATTGGAACTAGGACACTATAGGAAGCCCATTCCCTAGTAACACTAACCTAGAAAGGAAACACTAAATCACAAAAAACAAAACCGAGAGCAAAAAAAATAAACCAAAAGAAAGTGTGAAAAAAAATAAACCCAGGATAAAAGTCAACAATATAGTTACAACTCTTCAACAACAATTCTACACAAAAAACCCAAAACACAACTCAAGAATAACACCACGTACAAAATCAAAACAACAAGACTAAGAAGCAAAGAAGAGGGGAGATCACCCCTAGACGAGGATCAACCTTCTCCTAGTAGGGAAGTCATCCAACCACCTTTAGAACCCATCTTTGATAAGAGATTTATCTTTTTGTCATAGCCTTTTCACCTAGGATCTATGACCTTTCTGCTTAGTCAAAGTTCCTAAGTTCACCTTTGAAAGTCCTACTGTGGTTCTAATAGAAAAGAATAACCTAGAAGAAGTATATTGATACATCTAAACATCAGTGTCCAAGGTCTATCCATACAAATCGATTGAATCAATAGAAGGAATAGATACATCTCATAATTAATTATGATTTTCTTCCTTTAACCCTTCACAAGAGAGGCTTTTATAGGATCAATAAAGAGAGGAGAGTGATGATCAGTAGTCTGAGGATCTAAAATCCCATGGTTGCACTAGAAATTATTATCCTTGGAAAGATTTTATTTATTCTACCAAACCTACTAACGAAGAGAGTAAATATGAGTAGAATAAGAGGAAACATGGTGACCAAAAAGTTTGCAATGAAAGTACTTGAAGTAAGGCCTTTGAAGTTAATATATTAATTCTATGAACTGCATGGAGATTCCATCTTCACAAAGTGAGAAAGCATCTTGGAAAATTCTAAAATAGCACAAGCCCTCACTAATATGTTGCCCCTAAAACTCTCATCCAAATTTATAAACAAACCTAAAAAAATAGTTAGTTGCTTGATATGATCATCCCCATAGAGGATAAGTGTAAGGTTATAAAATTTGAGCCAAAAAGGAGCAACAAAAATGATCTCTTTATCCATATTGAATAATGGAGACCAAGACAGAAAGAAGAAGTTGTGAGTGTCTCAAAACTAAGGACCAGATATCCTAACAAAGTTATAGTCCTCAAAGTAGGCAAAGGTAACTTGGAAGAATCTTCTACCAAGCAACAAGAAGGACATAGGTGGGATATTACTCCATTCATAGGTGGCCCAATCTATCAGCTTAATTATGGATAAAGAAAGGCCCAAACACTTTCCAAATAAAGACTTTCTACAAATCATTGACTCTGTCTCCAAAATGGTCATCTCATAAATAAAGAGTGGGAGAGTTGTTAGAAAGGGAAACATGAATATATCCAACTAAAAAAATATGTGCACTAAATCAGGGCTTGGTCTAGGAGGGAGCTTTGATTGATTGAGTTAATCCCCAAGGGGAATGGAGGGGACCAGATGAACATTCTACAATAGAGTCAAAACTAGATAAGAGGTGGACCCTAAAGCTAAAACAAATAAAACTCAGTGTAACTATGGAAAGGGTTAAAGGAGTTTAGACAGCCCTGGTAAACTCATCTTTCCTTAGCCATAGGACTAACGATGATATCAATAACAATAATAGAGAAACATTCTGATATGTGATGCTTTACAATCTTGGATTTGGAGGGGGATAAAAACCCTTTAGCCAGTGCTTTTGTAGGGGCAAAAATCTTAAATCCATATGTAACACTGTCAAAGAAACTACTTGAAATAATGTTTGAAGAAGAAGCAGTAGTTATTATCTCCAATCCATTTTCTTCATCTTCGTCTTTATCTTGGGTAGAAAACATAGCTAGATCAAAAGCTTTGGATCCAAAGATATGATGAAGAGATTCAGAGAGGGATTGAAGGAGCTTTTTTAATTTGAAATCTCTTTTATTGCCCTTCATAGTGTTCATCACCCTTCACATTTACCATCATCTTCGTGCATAATTATTACCCTAAGAATAGATATATAGAAGGAAAGAACCATATACATTAACAAATAAAATCATCTTAAAATGACTTAAACACAAGTAAAATTTTGAAAAGATTAATAATCTAATAAAACTATTTGTAAAAGACTTCATGCATTCATAATTCTTTATAATTTAATTTAAAAATATAATAATATTATAAAAATCAATATTATTTGTATTCAAAGGATTTGTCTCGTTGTTACTTTTTTGTAAGGCGAAATAAGCTATGGATGAGATTTGATTGACAACGAGAGCTTATTTATGATGCCTAATATGTTTTACACCTTGGAATATAATGTTCGTGTCACTATGAACTTAAGCCAAATTTGCGAAGCTGTTAATTTTGCAAGTTCTTAGATATTATATATACATAACAAATATATGAGTGTCTCGTGAAATATTCATTAAATTTAAAAAAAAAAAAAAAATTAACGACCATTTAAAATTTTTAACCGTCACCAAATTTTTTATAAACACGTGTAGTTATCCCTAGAAATGTTATGGTTCTAACAAGTAAATATTTTTGAGACTGCATTTAAATAAATAATTTATACAAATATATAATAAATTGAAATTTATTTATGAATTGTATATATTATTATATATTCAACTTCATGAAACATATATTTCTAAGCAATTGCGTTTTTTGGAAAAAAAAATCAGTGTAAAAAATTGTATTAACATCAAATGAATATTAATGATACGTCAAACATATATATATATATATATATAATTTGATGGACAAATAAATACCTTTCAATGAGTAAAAGATTAACAGGTAAACATTATTATTAAACATCAAATACATTTAATAAGGTAAATTCACACGGAAATCTTATCGTCTTATCCATATTTACATGCGAGTCAATCAAAAATCTTATCGAAATTTAATGGACTACGGTAGAACAGTAGTTATTCGCATGGCTAATTCAGGGCAGCGTACTATTTGTTTTCACCCACTTTTCATCATACACTGGAGTTCCATACTGTATTTTTCAACCCAGATTTTGCATGGATGAAATGTTTTTTTTTTTTGGGAGGATGTTGTGATGTTTTGTTTTGTTTTTTTTTCCTCACCGACAGGACTTTTCTTGTTTTCAATCCTGGTCGGCAACTCGAATCTCGGTGGTACGATTAAATAGCTTTTAAAATTGAAGCAACAAATATAGTTGGATAAATTTAATATAATTTAATTTAGATATTTAATTAAGGCGAAGATTGGTCTATGGTATTGAAAAATATATAACATGAATTTAATTTAACAGGAGAGGGAAAAAAATACTAGAACACTGAAGAATCTGTTTATGCTCACAATGGTTACGGGTTTATTTCATTCCATTATGTATTGTTAGAACTGTTTCACATTACCGCTCACGTGTATGTTCCTTTTTCTCTTCAAAAAACGCATAATAATTTGTAACTGCCACCATTAGTGGTGTATCGAAGGCATCTCGTAATGTTCTTTTTCCTTCGCATGTACAATGCTTTTTCCTTCACATGTGTAAAAAATGAGCAGATGGGATATCAATAAAATGTTTAATTTTTAGTAAAGATTTAAAAAGTTATGTGAATGAAAAGTTTATAAAAATAATGTGGGGAAAAAAGTAAATAAGTATGTCACATTATATTATAAAATTCAATTTGATTTATAAGTATTATGAAAAAGTTTGTATAGGGTTTGAAATTAAAAGGATAGAAAAGATCCTTATTGTCACTAGATCACTAGACAACAACAATAATAAAAAAATAAACATTTTGATTAAAATAATTTCATGACATATATACAAAACTCTTGTTGTGTGAAGTGTGTGTTATATCGATGATTTATTTGGCACGGATATACATTCTTGAATGATAAATTGTTTGCTTTTTATATAATTCTTGTCAATCTTTCATATAATTCTATGTAAAATGAAATACAATGTTTGTGTATTTATAGATAAATTGAATTACATATAATTTTTATCAACGTTCTATATAATCCATAGATTTTATATGTATCACTTATATGTAAATGAAATTAAATGCTTGTGTACTTATAGACAAATTGAATTCCACTAAAGACATTATCTATGCCTAAAGCAACATCAAACAAGTTAAAAAGTGATAAAATATGGAACAAGGTGTTTTACATAAATAGGCATAAGGGACCACACCAAAGGCTAATAAATGTCAATAATGTACTTGGCGTGCCTATAAGCATTAATGATTCTACAAATACAAAACTCGACACATGTAAGATTAGTAGGGCAAAGAGAAGGAGTGCAAGAAATGTAATTTTGACTTCTTTTTCAATTCTATCCATTGGAAGATGGTATGGGTGTTAATAATGTTAAATTTGAATTGAAATATTAACTATAAGAATACAAGTGTTATTATTCATTTAACAAATTTAGAATACACATGATATTGTTAGCATTTTACTGAGCACTCATAAGCATTATAAAGAGATCAAGTAAAAAATAAAATATTTATCATTTTTTTAAGCTAGTATTTCTCTTGGAACATGTTTTATACATGATGTAAGGTTTAGTATATGTCAGAAGTTATTTTCATTATGTAATTATCTACTTTCAACATATTTATTAAATGGTTTCCACCATTTTGGGACTTTATAATTATATGATTTTAGTCAGGTAGCCTCTTAACTCTCAATACATGTCCTTAAAGCTCACTTTATTTCCTTTAAGTTTTATTTACTATTTCCATTCTAGGGGAAGGAGGAAAAACATGTTTTTAAAGTCACCCCTAATTTATACTACATAGATATAAACATAGGAGTGCAAAAAAACCTATAAAGTACCCCAATATGTTAACTTAGTTATGGATAAAGAAATTCCAAAACACTTTTCAAACAAGGTCTTTCTACAAATCGCTAACTCCATCTCCAAAATGGTCATCTCAGAAATAGAGAGTGGGACATTTGTCAGAGAGGGAAATAAGAATATCTCTAACTAAAAACTTTGGTTGCTAAATAAGGACTTGGTCTGGGAGGGATCTTCGACCAATTGAGCCAATCCTGAAGAGGAGTGGAAGGGACCAGATGAAATTTCTACACCAGAGTTAGAACAGGATAAGAGGTGGATCCCAGAAGCCAAGACAAATAGAACTCAGTGTAACAATCTTAACTCCACCTCTAACACTGTCAAATAAAATACCTAAAACATTATTTGGAGAAGAAGCGATCATTATTAGCTCCAATTCATTTTATTAACCCTCGTCCTTATTCTGAGTAGAAAACATAAATAAATCAGAGGGTTTGGATCCAAAGATACGATGCAGTGATCCAGGAAGGGATTGAGCGAGCATTTTCAATTTGAAATATCTTTTATTACCCTTTATATTGTTCATCACCCTTCACATTTACCATCATCTTCGTGCATAATTATTATCATAAGAACGAACACACACACACACACACACACACACACACACACACACACATTAATAAATAAATAAAATCATCTTAAAATGAATTAAATACACAAGTACAAATTTGAAAAAATTAATAATCTCATAAAACTATTCGTAGAAGCCTCCATGTATTCATAATCCTTAATAATTTAATTTAAAAATATAATAATATTACAAAAATCAATATTATTTGTATTTAATACATGGATTGTCTCGGTGCTAATTTTTTTAAAGCCAAAATAAGATATGAATAAAATTTGATTGGCAATGAGAGCTTAGATTTGATGCATATCTTCCCTGTTTTAAATGATTTAAAATATCATTTACACCTTAGAATATATGTTCGCGTGACTATGAACTTAAGTCAAATTTGAGAAGTCTTTAACTTTGCAAATTCATATATATATATATATATATATATATATATATATATATATATATATGAGATTTAATGTCTAACTTCACATGTTTATAGAAAATTTAATGACAGCTAAAAACATGAAATGGTTGTTAGTTTTTTAAATCTCTTATGAATATGTTAAGATATATATATATATATATATATATATATATATATATATATATATATATATATATATCTTAACATATTCATAAGAGATTTAAAAAACTAACAACCATTTCATGTTTTTAGCTGTCATTAAATTTTCTATAAACATGTGAAGTTAGACATTAAATCTCATATCTACAAGAGCTAAAGCCTCACTTATCCCTAGAAATGTTGTGTTCTAAGGACAAATAAATATTTTTTGAAACTATATTTAAATAAAATAATTTATATAAATTTATAATAATTTGAAATTTATTTATAAATTATATATATTATTATTATAAATTCAAGTTCATGAAACATATATTTGTGAGAAATCATGCTTTAAAAACTAATCATAATATTAAAAATTGTATTATTATTAAATGAATATTAATGATACGTTAAATATATATATTTAAATAAAATTCACTTTTAAAAAATATTAATATTAAATATCAAATACATTTTATTAAGTGATTTTATAAAAAAAATTTATCTTCTTATCCAAATTTATATGTGAACTCAGAACAAAAAATTTATTCAAATTTACATATTAAACAAAAATCTTATCCAAATATAATATATTCTTCAGTCCCATAAATCATTCTTAATCTCATGTTGATATTAACATTTAAATTAAATTAAACATCCCCACCTGTACTAAACATGCTCAAGTAATAGGTCCTCTCCCTTTATGTCTTGTATCTTGCTTTAATTGCAGCGTTATTCGAATCTCGGTGGTTGGCAACTCGAATCTCGGTGGTACGATGGCATAGCTTTGAAAATTGAAGCCATAAATATAATTGAATAAAATTAATTTAATTTAGTTTAGATATTTAATTGAGGTTTAAAAAACAATTATATGAATCGAGTATAATATGAGTGGAAAAAAATTGTAAATAATATTAAAAATTTTGTTTATGTTATAAATTTACTTAATTTTATTATGTATTGTTAGAATTGTTTATACTTAGTTTAAATTGTAATTTTTATTCAAAAAATATATATACACTAAATGAATTGTATTTTTAATATAAATTTTATGACTTGTAAAAAATAAATCCCACATAATTTATAATTTATAAAAAGTGGTGACTTTATACAATTTATAAGTGTTGATTAAGTTCAGAGTTTCACAAGTATTGGGTATTTCAAAAATGATAGTGACTGATATAAAGTTAGTATTAATTACAAAAAAATAATATTTCTATAGGCGACATCATTTTTAGGTTAAGAATTTTTTGAACGAAGCGTGAAAGACAATTTGGACATGGTTTATGTGCATATATAGACACACATGAAGCAACGTAGGTATCTCATTCTCAACCTATGTGATTGTTCCACTTTTGGGAGTAAGAAAGTAAGTTTTGTGAAGATGAATGTGAAAGGCATGTTCGATAATGTCTCAATTCCATCACTTCCCACATGGCCACTCATACCTAAACATGGGGAGATGGATGAATTTATTATCAAAGGTAAAGTTATGTTATAGAAACCATATATTGATGATGTTAACGATTACTCTGCTACCATTTTTGACATGTTGTTTGAGTTGACCGGCCAAAAAGTGTTTCTTCAGCTTGTCAGCAACGACCAGATCGATCAGGTAAACATCTTTATCCTAACATAAGATTGGTAATTGCGTAGATATGGGAGTGGGGAAGAAAGGAGAGGAGACATTAATAAGCTAGAACCCATTGGATGATCCCATTATTGGTGATACGTGATACTCAGTCAACTTCAAATGAAAGTCTGAGTTGTGAGTGCCCAACACCTTGCTTGTTAAGAATACGCACAACAGGGATTCCTTCTTGAAATCTGTCAGCCTCTTTATTCTCCCTGACAAAATTCTTGCTCTTCATTTTTTTGCAACTCCTAGATCTACCCTTACTATTTATACAACAAAACCCCACACGTGTTCTTTTCTACTCAAGGATTGTGAGCCATATTTTTTTAGACATACCTAGCGAGGGGAGGGGACCCTATGATATTAATGTGATTTGAGCATTGATTTTAGAGCCATCTTCTAGATGAAACACTTGTAGGTCTGATAACTTTGAGAAACCAAGCGCTGGCTAACCTTCAAGGAAATGGAACTGGAGAGAGGCAGTAATGGGATCATGTTTACAACTATGATGTTTATAATGATCTGGAAAACCCAGACTATCTCAAAAGTTTGTTGTTATATTAGGCAGTTCTACCTACTTCGAGTTATTTTTGATATTTTTCAGAGATCATACGTGATTATCTAAGGGTTCAAAATTGTGATTTAATTATTTTCTTAGGATATTTCTATTTTTAAAAATTGTATGTTTTTAGGACCAGACTTTAACTTCAGTTGAATTTCATCTCATAGGCTAATTTTAGCATTTAGAATATTTTGGGAGATTTTTAGAACTACGTGTGCTTGCATGCAAATTTACTATAAATAATAGCTGCTAAAATAGATGTTTTTTTTTTTATATTTTTGTTTTTTTTTAAATTTTGCATGTAAACTCTGATTTCTGAGTTGAGGCTTATTTAAGCATGGTTTGGTTTTGTAATTATTTCAAGTCATTCAATATGAACCAATTTTGAGTATTGTTTCAAGATCTTAGCCTATTGGTAATTTATTTGTCTTGATAGTTTTTTGGTTTCATTATTTGGTATTAGACAAAGTTTAAACCTTGAAGGAGAAAGACATGGTGAGAAGATGAGGAGGTATTGCACAGGTGACCTAGAATATACATGAGTGCAAAGGTAAGTTCAATAATTAATAGAGGTTATGACTAATTAGGGAAGAAGAGAAGGTGGTGATAAAGTTGAAGGAGGCATAGATCATGATGAATAAATTCAGCAAGAAGAAGAACAACAGGGACAACCACCATCGATGGAAGAGAGGATGGTTCAAGATTTAGAAGGAAGAAATGAGGGAATCAAGATTGATGTTTTAGATCATAGAGGTAGTTTAAAACTAGAGGAGTTGATAGATTAAATGAATAACATAGAGAAATTATTTGAGTGGAACACTATGAGAGAAGACATGAAAGTAAAATTTGTATGCACAAAGTTGAGAGGTCATGCAATGATTTGGTGGGATCATCTGTAGAAAGAGAGATAGAGGAAAGGTAAAGAGAAGATTAATTCATGGAAAAAGATGGATAAAAATATGAGGGAGAAATTTATTCCTGTGGATTATGCACAAACCCTATACAGAAGACTCTAGAATTTGAGGCAAAAGGATCATAGTATACACGAGGATATAGATAAATTTTATAAGCTTTTCATATGAGTGGAGCATGATCAATCAAAATAAT
This sequence comes from Torreya grandis, assembly GCA_037957365.1. Classification (NCBI taxonomy): domain Eukaryota; kingdom Viridiplantae; phylum Streptophyta; class Pinopsida; order Cupressales; family Taxaceae; genus Torreya; species Torreya grandis. Next base: position 1,134,301 of record JARHVA010002552.1, on the reverse strand, counting down.
AGATGGATTCAAGGTATGTAAATGGTTTAAAATTTACTATTCAAAATGAATTAAGCATGCATAGAATATTTAGCATGGAGGAGGCTTATCAATTAGCTTTGAAGGCAGAAGAAAAACAAAACATACATAATTTTAGAAGAATGTCTCTTGGTCCAAGAAGAGGTGGATCCCCTCCAAATAGGGGATGAGGTTGGTTTAATACCACTATAGGTGGGTCTAATACCAATAGAGGTGATTGATCACATGGTGCAGGAAGGCAAGATGATAATAGGCAAGGGTTTTAATACCAACAAAGAGGAAGAGGATTTCAGAGAGGATGAGGTTATGGTGGTACTAGAGGATGGTTTCCAAATTAGCATATATCTTATGTCTATTATAGATGTGGAGAAGAAGGACATAGAGAATTTGAGTGTCCACATTATCAAGATCAAGAAAGGAGGCAAGAAGATCACCCAAGAGTAAATCTCATTGAGGTTGAAATAGAAGAGCATAATACTGAAGTTGCATCAGTGGATGTTGGAGAGAATACCATGATGAGAAGAACCATGATCACTCCAAGGAAGGAAAAATTTTAGAATAAATAAGGTGGTGATGCATGGTTGTGATCAAATATTTTTCAAACAAGATGTACTTCAGGTGGAAAGGTATGCAAAGTAATTATAGATGGTGATTGTTGTGAAAATATGGTTTCTAAAGAAATGATAGAAAAACTAAGTTTGCAATGTGAAAAGCATCTTAATCCTTATTGAATTTCATGGTTTAAGAAAGTGAATGAAGTTATAGTATATAAAAGGTGCTTAATCAAAATTTTTATAGGAAAAACTTATAATGATGAAATATGATGTGATGTTATTTTGATGGATGCATGCCATTTGTTATTGGGGAGACCGTGGTAATTTGATAAGAAAGTATTTTATGATGAAACAAAGACCACGTACACTTCTTGGAAAGATGGTATAAAGGCAAATTTTTTACTTCTTAAAGAGGAAGAGAAGACAAAAAGCATGCTCTCTACTAAAGAATTTATCCAAGATATGAAGGTATCATGTTGTTATACATTAGTAGCAAAGAATGAGGATATAAAAATGGTGTCAATACCAACAAAATGAACAAATGTTTTGAAAAAATATGCGTATGTTATTCCTGACGAGTTACTAGATGGTTTACCACTAAATAGAGATATTCAACATCACATTGATTTGATTCCAGGATCATCTCTACCCAATCAAACAACTTATAAGATGAGTCCAATAGAACATGAAAAATTAAATAAATAGGTTATTAAATTGCTCAAAAAGAAGGTAATAAGGGAGAGTATGAATCTGTGTGCAACACCAACATTGCTAATTCCAAGGAAAGATGGAGAATGGAGAATGTGTGTCGATAGTAGAGAAATCAATAAAATTACAATCAAGTATAGATTTTCTATACTTCATTTAGATGATATGATGGATGTGTTTGTAAGATAAAAATATTTTATGAAGATTTATCTAAGGAGTGGTTATTATCAAATTTAAATTCATGAAGGAGATGAGTGGAAAACTGCATTTAAGACTAGGGATAGCTTATATGAATGGATGGTGATGATATTTAGATTATCTAATGCACCTAGCACATTTATGAGGATGATGAATATAATTCTATGAGATTATATTAGTAAGTTTATGATTGTTTATTTTGATGAAATTCTGATATTCAGTAGGACTAATGAAGAACACTTACAACATTTGATAATGGTACTAGATTTGTTAAGAAATGAGAAGTTATATGTAAATTTGAAAAAGCATAGGTGTATGTAAAACAATTTAGTATTTTTGGGATTTGTAATTTTAGTAGATGGTGTAAAAATAGATGAAAAAAAGATAAAGGCAATTGTTGAGTGTCCTATTCCAAGAAGCATTATAGAGGTAAGAAGTTTCCATGGTTTAGCAACTTTTTACAAAAAAATTATTAAAAAAATTAGTAGTGTTATAGCACCAATAACATATTGCATGAGAGCGAATAAATTTACATGGACTAGAGTAGCCATAAAAATCTTTGAATTTTTTAAGAAGAAGATTACAAAAAGACCAATTTTAACATTACTGGATTTTAATAAAATGTTTGAGGTTGATTGTGATGCTTTATTTGTCAGAATTGGTGTTGTTTTGAGTCAAGAAGTAAAGCCAATAACATATTTTAGTGAGAAGTTTAATGAGGTAAGAAAAAACTATTCTACTTATGATGTTGAACTTTATGAAATTGTACAAGCATTAAGACATTGGAGGCATTACCTGGTGCCTAAGGAGTTTATCCTATTTACAGATCATGAGGCTTTGAAGTATGTGAATGCACAAAAGAAGTTGAATAGTAAACATGCAAAGTGAGTTTCTTTATTGTAGGGGTATACTTTTGTGTTGAAAGATAAATCAAGAAAACATAATTAGGTAGCCGATGCATTGAACAAGAGAGTAGCATTATTAACTAATATTTTGAATGAAGTAGATGGATTTGAAGCTATCAAAGAATTATATGATACTAAACCATATTTTGGAAAGGTAGTTTATCAGTGCAAGAATATATTCACAGGTGGGACATATGCTATTCATGATGAGTATCTTATAAAAGAAGGTAATATCTTCAAAGGGAGATAATTGTGCATTCTAGTTGGGTCTCCACGAGATAAAATAATAAGAGAATTACATAGTGGTGGTTTGGCTAGACATTTTGGTAAGACAAAGACAATAGCTTTGGTGGATAAGAAGTATTTTTGGATAAAGATGAAGAGAGATGTGACAAGGTGTGTTTCAAGGTGCAGAATATGTTAGGTGGCAAAAGGACATGCATAAAATACTAAACTATACGTGCCATTACTGGTTTCAAGAGGACTATGGACATATTTTTGTATGGACTCTGTGTTGGGATTGCCAAACACACAGAGAGGTAATGATTGATTTTTTTTTATTGTAGACTGATTTTCTAAAATGCTTCATTTCATTGCATGTAAGAAAATCAATGGTGCCATTGGAATTGCAAAATTATTTTTTAAGGATATTGTAAGATTGCATGGTGTTCCAAAATCTATTACTTCAGATAAGAACACAATTTCTAAGTCATTTTTGGAGAACTTTGTGGAATAATATGGGTACGAAGATACAATTTAGTAATGCATATCACCCACAAATAGATGGACAAATAAAAGTTGTGAATAGGAGGTTGGAAAATTTGTTGAGATGCATAGTGGGAGAGAAGCCCAAACAATGGGACTTGGATTTACCACAAGTTGCATTTACATATAATAGTTCAATGAATAGATCAACAAGAAATTCACCATTTCAAATTATTTATGGGAGAAATCCTATGGGTATTTTAGATTTGGTACAATTACCAATTGTAGATCGAGTTAGTGATGATGCAAAGCATTTGCAGAGCATATGCAATATCTAGAAGAAAGAGTAAGAAGAAATTTATAATAAAGTAACGAGAAATATAAAGTAGCAACAGATGTCAAAAGAAGATCTAAGGTATTTGAATAAGGAGAGTTGGTAGTGGTTTTCTTGAGAAAAGAAAGATTTTCAAAAGACACGCACAATAAGTAGAATTACAAGAAAATTAGGCCATGCAAAATTATGAAGAAAATTAATGACAATGCTTATGATGTGAGTTTACCACAAAATTTTGATATATCTCTAGTATTTAATGTTTCATATTTATATGAATTCTATGGAGAGGATGATGAAGATGATGAATATTGAGAAGTAAATTGGGAGCAACATGTTCCAAAGAAGAAGGAAAAGAAGGTACAGGTTTTGGATATGAAGATGATGATCACAAAGAAAGGGAATTATAATAGGTATTTGGTGCAGTGGGAAGGATTGAAACAAAAAAACAACACTTGGATTTTAGAATAAGAGCTAAATAAGATTGACAAGGAAAAATGGTAACAGTACAATCAGGGCAACTCATAGGAGCTGATTTGTTTTCAACCAGAGGAGAATGATGCAGAAGAATATGCCAACCTTTTGGAGGCCATATCTTTTGACCCATAGATCCATTTGAGTTATTCCATGTGCCAAAACAACCATCTCAAAATGTTTGTTGTTATAAAATCAGGCACAAGCCCATTCTAATCAAGATTTAGAATATTAAATTTATTTTATTATAATGAATTGTTAATACTAAATATACTAATATACATTTAGTATCATATAGACACATCTCATCCTTGTGTATATAAATTTTAGGTCTAATTCACCATGGGATACCTATATATATATATAATAAATTATATCATGGATGATATATGTAGTTATCAGATGTTGTGGTACTATTACAAGGTTCTATGGTATACTCAAACCCATGATCATAATCTTGATGGCTTGTGTAGAATAGGCACATGCCCATTTGAAGAAAATATAGTTTTCACTTCTTTAACTATGAAACTAGTAGCCTAAACATTAGAATAATATTGGATTCTTAATTGATGATTTGATTATCTTTTCCATATATTTGGGTAGGTGCCCATTCCACACTATAAATGTAAGTCTAATGTTATAAATTAAGAATCCAATACTCTTAGCTTGTGTGGAAGGGGCACATGACCATTTTACACAAGATATAAATAAAAGATTCTTAATTAATAATATTTTTAAAATACTATTAATATATTTTTATAATGGTGCACAACATGATCAACTCTTGCTCTATGCTCATAATATATTTAATATATAATTTGTGTACCAAGGGCATACCAAACTCTTAATATTAATCTTAATTTAATAATGTGGAGTGATGGGCACATAACCATTGCATACATGCAGATCCCATTTAATTCTTAATCAATAATATTCACAACAAATTACATAACCTTTGTATTATAGGTAATTATGCTCATTTTAAATAGGTTAAAAAGAATTTAATAAATTAATAATCAAATATTATTATCTTGTGTAGAATATAGGCCCCTACTTATTAATAGATTATTATTTTGAAAGAAACGAATTTCAACCACTCATTTTAAGGTAGTAGTTCACATTATGAGAGGAATAAGTGTTATTATTAAAAATCAAATATCTTCTAACTATTATTATTTTTTCATTAGAAATATACGTTTGCATATAAACATGAATCAAAATTTCAATGAAATTTAAAATTATCACGAAGGTGATATTGAATAATATTTCATAGAAATGATTTGGAAATGTTATATTCATTGTTATAGAAGAGAAAAAAGTCATGAAAAAGTATAAAAGAAGAGTTATTTTTCTGATAATTATGTTTCTATAGTACAACACTCACATACATATAAAGTGAAGCTAGTGGAGATTACAAAAGGACTCGGTAGCATCTGATATTAATTTTTTGCATGAAAACTACATATGGATTCAAATAAGAGTCAAGCTAGACTTGGAAAATAAAACTAAAAGTGAGGAAAGTATCGACAAGGTGTTTACTCAAGAACCCAATTTTTTTTTATTATTTTTGTGCAAAATTACATTTTCAAACAACTTTCTTCTATATTGTAAAATGAATTACATAATATATGCATCGGTGATGCAAAAAAATAGTTATATAATTCTCAAAATAAAGTATATATATATATGGGGGCATCCCCCCATCATATCAGAGCATATTAACTCACATTACAATATAAAAAGGGGCCCCATGTAGGTAGCCCAACAAACAATAACAAGAAAATATAAATCATATAATCATCCCAAAATCACCACACAGAAGGTGACACATCAGTATTCAAGCATATGGAATCTTCTAAATAGCAGTGCATTCCATTTCACAAACTTCATCTAAGTCCATGCTAATATGTCCTTCAACAAAGTTCTTGATCCCTTCAAGGCCCTTCTAGATATGTCTTGCAGCCAACTTTGGGGGATATCAATCAACTTTATTCAGTAAAGTTTTCATATTATTCATTATAACATAGTCCATGACTTCTTCAACCTCTGCTAAATTCCCTCTTTCTATGAGATTTTCTAATTTCTCTTAAAAAACATTCACATTGTCATCAATCAGCTTCTAGGCACTCTTATATTCATCTTCATCCTATATCATGGGGGAAGATCTTGGGTGAGAGGAAGTTATCAAATCATTATTTTCAAAGGAACATATGTTATGGCTCAAGTCAATAAGGGTGAATGATTCCTCACCTCCTTTAATAATTCAACTATCCAGACCATCTATATGCATATCCCTTACCATATCTTCATTTGCCAAAATCTAGCTATTCGCCCCATTTTTATTTGAGTCTAAAGAATTCACCCATTCCTGCATAGAATTATTTGCTTGTTCAAAAAATGAGACTTTTATACAGTCCCACTCATGCTCAATAATTTTTATTTTAGCAGTCGACTAATGGCAGACCACCCAATCCAGGTGTGGGCTCAAATTGGGGTATCTGCCAGAGTAAAGCAAGTAATCATAAGTGATTTTGAGCATTATAGTTATTAGGAACTACTCCAGTTTATCCTACAATACTTTTCATTGAAGTAAAAACTAAAAAGAGACAAGATGATGGATGAATTTCACAGATAAGTTAGTAAGCACCCTAGCCTTGTGTTGGAATACCTCTAAATTACTTTCCTTCCATAAAAACCATATAATCCAAGTAGAAAAAATAAGCCAAAGTTTATGAAACACATAATGAACATTAAATTTTTCACAAGTATAACCAAAAGCAATATTTAACCAACTAGTGTTACAGTCAAAGCCCAAATTCCAGTACTTAAGATAATTTTTCCACGTGTTAGATGCATAAGGGCATAAGAAGAAGACACGTTCAATAGTTTCAATCTCACTTCAAAAAGAAAAAAAACATTGGTCATAACCACTTTTTCTCAAAATAGATCCAACAACCAACTTATTATACAATAACAACCACTGAAAATAAGATTTTTTTGGATCAAGGCAAGAGGCCCAATTAACATCAAATCTAAAAGACCAAGCATGCAAAGGATCGTAGATAGACCAAATGCGGTTAAGGGTGAGATAGGGGACTTTGGAAAATGATGGATTATTTTATAAAATTTGAGTGGAAAACTCAAACAGAGTGGGGCCCTTTATCCACTTCACACTATTCTAGAACTTACCCTCCTCATCCATGAAGACAACATTATTCTTCCCTTGTAAATATTTTTTAAGAAGAGTGAAGGTTATTCATTAGGTGGCAATAATTTGAAGTCTGAATCTAATTTTTGATTAGGATGCCCAACCAGAGTGTGAATAGAGATCTTTCAAACCCCTCAACCCTTTAGTGAACCACTCAAAGGCAGAACAACCCCTGGTGAGATCAAGTGGTCTTCTATTGACAGACAAGTTCCACCATATAGATATATAACCTTGACAACATGTCCCAAACCATTTGAAAATGTGCTTAAATGTGATGAAAAGTTTAAAAATATCCCAAGATAGCCAAATGGATGTATACATAGGTAAACTAGCCACTTTGATAGAAAAAGTACCAATGAGAAGATCTGCAATGTTTAATCCTTTCCAAAATGGCTTTCCTTTAGGAAAACCCTTCAAAATATTATTCTTGACCAATATTTTCCAGGGCTCATCCCCTTTGAATGCTCTTATAATCCATTTCACATCCAGGGTTATACCTTGTATTCTAAGATCTTTTAGACCCAGGCCCCCAATACTTTTTAGATTCAAGTAGAATTTCCAAGAGACTGCATGTCTTTTCTTCCCTCCTTTCCCATCAGACCATAGGAATTCTCTTATGATTCTATAGGGCATATTAATCTGAGACTTTTTGAAGAACCAACAAGAGGCATAATATCTACTATATGAGGAGAGAACCTTTTGATAGACTTAAATTTGTCCAAGTAAGGAAAGTAGGTATTCCTGCTAGTTTTTAATTTTATTATTGATTTTGTCAAATATCCATTCCTACATGATCTTGAAAGAAGGGGTAAGAATGAGGGAATACCTAGGTATCTATCAATTTTCTAAAAACTTTAGCCAACCACTCCTTATTAGCTTTGTAAAATTTAGTAGGGAAACCATCCATTCTACATGGTTTACCATTCTTAAGAGATCAATGGTAATTTTTATTTCATCCAACATGATATTTTCATCAAGGGATATCACTTGCAATTGTGACACCTTTTTTGGAATTCAAGCATCACAGATAACCTTATTTTTCTTAATGAGATCATTGGAGCCATCGAAAAGGAATAGATTGAAGTAAAACTCATAGAAGGTTTCTTTTATACTGGAAGGATATTTCATAATCTAGCCATGAACCTTGATACCATTTATTTTACCTCTTTTTTTCTCAAATTTCAAGAATATAAATAAAATTTTAGAGCCTATATCACCCAATTTCAGCCAGGTGAGACTTGAACAGATCTGTACCCCTTGGCAAGGTAACTCTGGGACTACCTAACTTGATGTTTCAAGCTCATCAAGAAGTTTACCATTATAAGGGTCATGTTGTAGGGAGTATTCAACATGAATTAGTTTTTATTGAGTAACCCTGGCAATTTTTATATGAATTTTAGCTTTAATTTGTCCATAGGTTCTAGTAAAGTTTTTTGAAACTTCCATGCAAGAATTACACCAATCAATTCTAGAGTTGGAACTGTAGGCAAATTTACCAATATTATAGGATGACTGAAGACCATCCATACACATTTGGTTAGACAGGTGGGACACATTAAACTTATAGAGTCCTTTTAAAGATGAGGATTCTTTTTTCTCCTCAAGGTTCAATGATAATTCCACTTCAATGGGGTGGTGATTCAAAATTTTATAAGTCAAAATAGTCATCACATTACCATCCCTATTAGGGGTCAAAGTAAGTGAGTCCCTATTCAAGTATAACCTATAAAGTCTAGAGTATTGACTTCTATTATTACTCTTATTTTTGCACTAGGTAAACTAGATTCCTTTACTTTGATTTTTACCTTTTTGAATTGGGTCTAAAATTATGTGCATTCTCTTGAATTTAGACAAGAAGAAAAGTTTGTCACCTTTCTAGACCTGATAGTTACCCCCAATTTTATCCTCTTTTTATTCCACCATGTTAAAATATGATTGAAAGATCCAAGGGACCTTTTTTACGTTAGTATCTAGCCAATTCCATAGATCAGATTGATCTATATAATCATTTGGAGCATAGATGTTACACAGTCGAAAACATTAAGTTTGGATTTCTATTAGGACCCAAATAGTTATGTTATAGGGGGAGATACCATGGCCTTTAATACATTCCTTCAAGTCAAGGTTGATTAATATATAATCCCCTCCTTTTACTATTTGATGATTAGTGGAGAACTAAGGTACACTTGGCCAAATGAAATTAAGGACTAAGGAAAACTACAACCCCATAGCCTTAACTTCTTGAAGACATAGAAATTACAACTTTTCTCTTGAATGCATAAACTATCTCATTATGGGTTTTCTATTAAGGGATTCTAAGCCCCTAACATTCCAACTTACAATCTACATAAATTAGGGTGTCAAAGGGGGTTTAATTTTATTGACCATGGGTTTAACCTCACTACTATACAGTCTTTTGAAGCAATCCAGAACTTTTTTTCCCTTACCCTTTTTTTTATAGAATGATCATGGCCATCGGGGGTTCCTTTATTTTTGTCTTCTTTTTGACCAAAGAATGATCCATCAAGGTGGAGCTTGACTCTATTTTTAGTATTTTTACACCCCCTTTAAACATCTAATTCACAGTATCATTTGTGTCATTAAGGGACAGGGGAACACTCATTGAAACATCCATATAAGAACTAGACTTATCTGGCCCTTATTTCTCTAAAGAAATAACCACGGGGGAAGTTTCACTTCCAATTTTACTGAGATTGGCTGAGAGTAAGCTATTAGGGTTATAATTTTAAATACCAAGGGTTTCAACTAGCCAAACCACATATTTCTTAGATGGAGATTTTGCTATGGATCTTTATTCAAGAAAGGCATCATCTAAATTATCCAATAGACAATTGATCACATATGGCATAGAAGTCAAGCTACCAATAGAAGGTAGTTGGGAGTTAGGAAATTGAGAAGCATGAAGAGATTCATCTTGACCCAATTTGTTTACAGCCTCAGAGTCACCTTCCCCTAAAGTCTCCCCAAGGGGGGCAATGTCTTTCAGTGGTTCACTTTTGTATAAAGGGTTTTCAAAGACCTTCAAATCATCCATCACTAAATTATTTTTATAGGCATCATACTTGTTATGCCTATTTTCCTTATTTATCAATATTGGGTAGTTTTTCCTAAGGTACCCATATTTTTTACAAAAGAAATAGGTGTATAGGCCAACCAACCCTTTGAGAGCACAAGTATGGGAAATCCCTATAATTTTGAAATTAAAAGAATATATAACGAAATCCAGGGGTTTAGTGGAGACTAAAACCATATCATTCATATGGGCTAGAAACCTCCTAGTATCCTCAATTCTTAGGACATACTCAAGGGTTTTTAATGCCCATGGTAAAAAGTCTCATATTTGTATAGGCACTTCTTCAATGTCCACCCATTTGGGTATAGTTTTTAAAATAATGTCATTGTGGTTCACATATAGTTTCCACAAGACTGCCATAAATATAGATTGACCAACATTCCACAAAGGTTTGCTAATATCTCTTCGCTACATATTATAATTTTTAAACAAAATCATAAAAATCTATTTCTGTAACAATCAATATAAACTAATATACAAAACCAATTTCTTACCCCAAATAGAATTGAGCTATTTATGAAAATAAATTCTAGAGGGGAGATAATTTTTGTTTAAATAACAAAAAAAATCCCAACATTTTTTAACCTAATTTCCTCTTAGTAAAATAATTTTCAATCAAAGTATTTGACACAATAGTCAGGGTCTTAATAGGGATAGGGTGCTTACTGATTTGACCTTCGTCATGCTCTTAATCTTCATACTACTCACAGATTGCCACAAAAATTTCTCCTTCTAAATGTTTTGATGGTTCCTCCTAGCATAGGATTTTGTTAAATAGTTTTTTGGGTAGACTAGAGACTCTTTATTCCACATGATATGGGATAGATATACCTCCTTTATGATTTCATAACTTATATATCCCAAAAAAACCAAGTGGCTCATTAAGGCCACCATTTCACCCTTCTCTACACATTTGAGGCCATCAATTTTGATAGTTTCGATATACAACTATAATTGATTCATACCCCTTCAAAAATTCCAAAAGATACAAGATGGGGGTTTAGGCAAGGGATGTGCATGCAAGTATGGAAAGCACACCAAAATCCACCAATTAGACTTAAATGAAAAATAAGACCCAAAATGAAAGAACATAAAATCATAAAATAAATTTAAAGTATGATTAAGAGATGATTAGTTTAAATGACCACCATGGGCACCAAGGAAAGAATAACATAAAGCACAAAGGAATAAAAAGTAACCAAGGTAATCATCTCAGAGAGATATTTAAGTACCATTAATGAAGGATTATTCTTTGGCTCCCCATTGTAGAGCTCTAACCTTCTCTTATTTGATTCTTCATCTTTGGTTCATTTTTAGACAATGTAGTAAGATTACAAAATGATATTGTACAAGGCATTTATAGATGGGTATAGAGACACATGCATCATCATGGGTATCTCATTCTTAACCTATGTGAGTGTTCTACTTTTGGGAATAAGAAAATAAATTCCACTTGAACATCGGCATCTAAGGTCTATCTGTATAAGTCAATTAAATCAAGAGAAGGAATGGGTACTTCTCAAAACATATTAGAATTAGCTTTTGTTACCCCCTTCATGAGGGAGACTTAGATAGTATCAATGAGAAGAGGAGAATGACAATTAATAAAATGATTAGAGATAACCCCATGGTTATACTAGAAAAATTCATATATGGGAGGTTCTTATTTCTTCTACTAAACCTAATGACAATGAGAAGAAACATGAGTGTAACAAGAGGCAATGCAGTGACCAAAAAGGTTGTATAAAAATCATTTAAAATGAAGGTCTTTGAAGTTCAGATATACATTCTAGGAATTATGAGAATATTCCACTTTAAAAAGTGAGAAAGTGGCTTAGACAAGTCTAAAATAGAGTAAACCTTCATTGATATATTGCCCCTAAAACTCTCATCTATATAGACAAATGAACCATAAAAATTATTCAATTATTTAATGAGCTCATACTTGCATAGGATAGGTAGAAGGTTGTATAATCTAATCCATAAAGGAGTAGTATAAATAGTCACTTTGCCCACATCAAAGAATGGATACTAGGGCTAAAGTTAGAGGTTATGAGTGCCTCAAAACCAAGGACCAAACATCTTAACAAAGTTAAAATCATCATAAAAATTGAAGGTAACTTGGAAGAGTCCTCTATTAAGCAATAAGGACGTAGGGTGGATAATACTCCCTTCATAAGAGACCTGATATGTCAACTTAGTTAGGGATAAAGAAAGTCTCAAACACTTTCTAAATAAAGTCCTTTTTTAAATATTTGACTCCATATCCAAAATGATCGTATCATAAATAAAGATATTGGTAGAGTTTTCAAAGAGGGAAACATGAATATTTCCAACTAAAAAACTTTGGTCACTAAATCTAGGTTTGGTTTGGGATGGAGCATTGACCGCTTGAGCCGATATGCAAATAGGAGTGGAGGGTACCAAATGAATGTTTTTCACTAGATTTAGAACTAGATAATAGGTAGAAAAATGAATCTAAGATAAATATAACTCAGTGTAGCTATGAAAAGAGTTTGAGGATTTTATAAAGCCCTAGTCAACTCATTTTCCCACAATCATAGGACTAACTACAACAATAATAACAATAATAGTGATGCATTTTAATATGGGATGCTATGGTTTCTTGGATTTGGAGGGGAGTAGAAAACCTATAGCAAGTGATTTTTAAGGGGAAATAACCTTAATTCCACCTCTAACACTATCAAAAAAACTAATAAAAATAACATTTGGAGAAGAAGAAATCATTTTTAGCTCCAATCCATTGTTGTCATTTGCATCTTGATCATGAGTAGAAAAACAACTAGATTATAAGCTTTGAGGCCAAATAAATGATGCAAAGATACAAGTGGAGTTTAAGAGAGCGTTTTCATTTTGAAAAATCTTTTACTACCCTTCACACTCTTCATCACCTTCACATTTACCATCATCTTCTTCCCTAATTATTACCCCAATGACATAAATATTTTGTGATAAAGAGAGTACCATATACATTAATTAATAAATAATGTCATCTTAAAATGACTTAAAGACACAAGTAAAATTTTAATTTTGTTTTATTAAAGTCATCTTTAAATGATTTAAACATGCTTTTAAATTTTTGAAAAAATTAATAATTTAGTAAAACTATACGTAAACGACATCACGTGTTCATAATTTTTATAATTTAATTTTAAAATATAAAAAAATTAAAAAAATTAATATTATTTGTATTTAATGTGTGGATTATCTCATTGTTGCATTTTCAAAGGTAGAATAAACTATCAATGAGAGTTCATTAGCAACAAGAGTTGAGATTTGACCTCCATCTTTCCTATTTTATATGATTTCAAATGTCTTATACAATTTTGAATATAATGTTGCCATCACTAAGAACTTAAGCCAAATTGAGGAAGCTATCAATTTTGATAGTTGTTAGATGATATATATAAATAACAAATATTTGAAAGTCTAAAATATTCATTACATTTTTTTTAAAATGATGATCATTTAAGGTTTATATCAATCACTAAATTTTATATAAATGTGTGAAGTTAGATGTCAAATCTCATCTTTATAGCCAAAACCTCAGTTATCCATAGAAAATTTGGGGGTTAAATATTTTTCGATACTACACTTAAATAAAATAATTTATACATATTTATAATTAATTACAATTTGTTTAATAATTATAAATTATTATTATTATAAATTCAAGTTCATGAAATGTATATTTTAATAAATCATGTATTTAAAAAAAATTGTATTAATGATGATGATGATGATGATGATGATGATGATGATGATGATGATGATGATGATGATGATGATGATGATGATGATGATGATATGATGATGATGATGAAAGAACAAATAAATACCTCTCAATGAGTTATAGGTAATTAATATTATTAAACATTAAATACATTTTATTAGGGAATATATGAGAGTTCATAGGGAAATCTTATCCAAATTTAAATGTGAGAGCTCAAACAAAATCTTATCCAAATATAATATATTCTTTAATCTCATAGATCATCATGGGATTCATGTGAGCATTAATATCTAAATTAAATTGAATTCTCTACTAGTACTAAACCTACTCAACTATTAGTTCTTTATTTACTACTTAATGACACATGTGACCTATATCACATCATCATTAGAGTACCATCCACCAATAACATACTATTTGGTTTCACCCACTTGTAGACCCCTCTAATCTATCTTATCATCATATAATGGAGTTCCATACTTCCATACTATATTTTTCAACCGATCTTTTTCATGTATGATTTTTTTTAGGAAGATGTAGTGATGTATGATACATGGTGTTATCACATAGGATTGGTAATTACTGAGTCGATATTATGTATGTAATTTTATTTTTAAAATTACATACATTATTTTATGTTTTGAAATTGTATACATAGTTTTATGCTTTAAAATTACATATGCATTTTTATGCTTTAAAAGCACATATGCAGTATCGATGACATTAAAAAATTAAAAAATGTTGATGCCTTCTATTTTACATCTATGTAAACTATGAGAACAGAAATAAAGACCTGAAATCATATTTTCCAAATACAAGTAAATAATCCAAAAACAAAAATTGTATGCAAGAGGAAAGGCATGCAAGCAAAATTCAATGTAATTCCAAACAAATTTGTTGAATGTTCTTACACTTCCATTGTTTATTTAATGGAACTATTTATTGTTTATTTTTTGGTGCATAATACACCTTCACTTGCAGAGGGTAATGTATAAAATATAAATTAACAACCTAACCTTTTTAGCCTATAAAACCTTCCTAGCCTGAAAAAACTCTCCTAAGCGCCTTATAGTTCCTCAAGCCCCCTAGGATATTTAGGAGGATTTGGTAACCCACATAACAGAAAACAAAATTAAAATTGATAATTTAATAAAGGCAATGAGGGATCCCCATTCAAAAAATACCCATCGAATTTCTCTAAGAAATACATTAGAGATAATAATAGGTCAAATTGACAGGTGGGATGATTATAGAAATAGATGTAAAGAATACTACTCTAAAAAATTGTTTGTGACCACTATGACAGATAAAAAAAATAACCAAAACCCAAATTTATGCATCATTAAATGACGCAATCACTGATTTATGATTATATTTGATAGCCAAATGAATTCTAGTTCCTTGGTGCACCCACGACTTGATCAAACAAAATTTTTGGGACTAATGGTGGAAGGTATTTGATCACCTAACTTGTAACAATAATGAGGTCCCCATGTATTTTTTGAGAAAAATTAAATTTGAATTTGTCTTTAATGAAGCTCCAAATTATTTTGATTTCTTAGAATTTCAAGGTAGAGGAAAAGGATCTAGCAAGTTAGGTCAATTACACATCTTGCACCTAATCATCTTAAGAGAGAACCTATCCATAAATCACATCCTCCTGAGACACTACCCTCTATAGTCAATGATAATATAGAGATTGATATTTTCATCTACTTTAAGGGACCTAATAAAAATCTAATTAAGCATACAAACTAGGTTTTTCATACTACTGTTGGTAAGGGTCGACATGGGGAGGCTTCATCTAGAGTTGTTTCCCAACCTCACCATTGCAGATCATGTGGTGCTATATGCACTGAACCTGAGGAGGATGAAGAGTATTTCATGCATCCCACTCATGGTGGTCTTTCTGAGACCCTAGATGATATTGATATCATTGATGTGTTTCATTCATATACATTTGGTCTGGACCCCTTGCCTACAAATTCCTAGGTATCTTGTATATTTTACATGTTACAAATAAAATTATCATTTCCATGTTATATTTCAAATATGTATACAATATAAAAGGTAATAATTATTTTTCATAAAAATATCAATAATGCATATGCATTTTTTATGTTGCAAGAGGATTATGAATACTATATGAGCACATATGTTGCTAATACTATGCCCATTTACACATATATTAGAATAAGTTTAAGGAATAATTAAAGTTTTGGTTCATTACATGTATTTACTTGTATATATATGCACAAGTGACTAACAATGATATTTTTTTTATTCGTTTGATGACCATGCTAGACACTCCACCATCTATTTGGGTAGGATCAAATCTAGGCATTCAAGTGGAACCTAGTTTCGTACTCCCAAAAGCAAAACACTCATGCAAGGTGAGGATGAGATACCCATGTTGTTGTATGTGTGTCTATAATACACATAAATGAAATTAATAATGCCTTGGTTTCTCTTCACATGTTTCAATATTCATATATATCCACATATTATCTATTATATAATTTATTGTATTTAATATTATATATATATATATATATATATATATATATATATATATATATATCATTTATAAATATAATTTATTAATATAAGTTATATTATTGTTAATATATTATAATATATATTAATCTATTATATTTGTATATATTATATAATCAATAAAATTGTATAATTCTTAATTACTATTTTAATTGATTATTTAGTATAATAAATTATATAATATATATAAATATAATAGATTAATATATTAGTATAATATTCTCATATAATCAATTAAAATAATAGTTATTAATATATATATATATCATTTATAAATATAATTTATTAATATAAGTTATATTATTGTTAATATATTATAATATATATTAATCTATTATATTTGTATATATTATATAATCAATAAAATTGTATAATTCTTAATTACTATTTTAATTGATTATTTAGTATAATAAATTATATAATATATATAAATATAATAGATTAATATATTAGTATAATATTCTCATATAATCAATTAAAATAATATATATATATATATATATATATATATAGCTATTATTTTAATTGATTATATAATATAATAGATTATATAACATATATAAATATAATTTATAATATATTATATAGACACAACTCATTTCCATGTGTTTTCATGTTCTTTCTCGAAGCACCATCCCATATTACACTCATGTGGCATGTGATGAAATTTGAGTTGGGCATATAATATACACACAATATTTTTATTAACTTTACCACCTACTGACACTTTTTCTCTTACATGAAGTTATCAATTTTTAATCTCTCTAAATGCATGCCTTACAGGCTACACCAAGAAATGGGTGGGTACACCATTGATGCTTCATAATATTGTTGTGTTTTTATGTCATTTCTCCTTCCAGGGTTTACCTCTAAAACTCTCCATTTAAAATGTTTCATAGTATGGTTAACTTGGGAGTGAATTCTACAAGGGAAACAAACTAATCATTTAGAGAATAATGAAAGAATTACATCTTCCTAGGATAATTCTAAGACTTTATTTATTATATTTTTACATTTGGATGTGTGTTTGAATGCCATATTTATCTATCTTAATTATTCTACTAATTTATATCTTATTAGGAATATAAAACTAAATTAGGGTAAAACATATTGGTGAACCCATACACATATTAAATCATGTCAAACCAAAAGTTTTCCTTAGGGTTTAAAATTTTTGTCTTGGGGTTTTAGATCTAATCTCTGATTTCCTTATGTAAAATACAAATGATTTATTTCACTTTTGGACCTATCCTTATTTTTACTTACATAATTTCATCCTATGTCAACCAAGAAGGTTGGTTCCCTTGTCACTTTAGGATGTAGTGCTAGATTAAGTGGGACCCATATAGAGCATTTATTAATCAGATTCATTTAAATTCATCTAAAATTGATGTACAATGAATGATTTTTCCTATTTTTATAATGAAAATATTAATGAATATGTGTAAACATATGATTATGTCAATATGCCTCCATTAAAACATGATAAACTAGATAAACACAATTAACATATTAATCAAGTTAACTAACAATTCCTAAATACAATTGATCCTAATAAAATTAATGGGTTAGATCCTAACCAAGTTAAGCCTTATCAAACATTAATCAAGTCATCCATTAATATCCTATAAATGTGGATAAATTAATCCAATTAATCATAAAATACAAGAATACACACCAAGCTAAGCGTGATAATATCATGCATAGAAACAAAAGCCTTTTATTATTATCAACCAATCATTTTGATCCAATACTTCCACTTCAAGTGTTAAGACATATAATACTTATATTATCCCTATGTATACACCTCTAATGACCTATGTGACACCCACCAGATGTTTTATTTTACACTACTTTTTTTTTAAAAATAAATCTTTATTTTGATGATATGAGTAAAACTAGAGAGTACATAAAGTTAAATATATACAATGATGAACATTTCAAAGGTTTATAAGATGTTAGATATGTTTCTTTTTATTTAAAAAAATATATATTTAATTAGTTCACACACAAATATCTATTGATTTTTCTAACTGTGGTAATGAAATGAGAAGAAAATTAGACTACACAGTATCAATACTAGAATCAGGAACATGAATATAATTTGGACAAGTCTACTACAAGTATAAAACATCACAATTTATTTCATTGACTTATTTAGGGCATCATACAATGTTTTCTCCCAACATGTAGACTCTTTTAATGTTTTCAAATGGATGAGTAGATGTGATATCAATGGAATGTCCAATTATTAGCAAATAATTAAAGAATTATGTGATTGAAAAGTTTATCAGAGTGATATGGAAGAAGAAAATAATCAAAAATGTCAAATTATATTATATAGTTCAACTTGACTTATGAAAATTGTGAAGGGAAAATATTTTAATTTCCACTAAACCACTAGAAAATGTCAATAATGAAAAAAACATCGTGATTAGAATAATTCCAATGATATGAATACAAAACACTTATTTTGTGAAGTGTTTGTTATTTTAATAATTTATTTAGTAGGAACATACATTCTTGAATGATAATTTTTTTAATGATTGTTTGATTTTTGTATAATTCTTATCACTGGTTAATATAATACTATGTATAATTACATCAATTTTATATGTATCACCTATATGTAAATGAAATATCATGCTTGTGTATTTATAGATAGATTTAATTATGATGAGGACATTATTTATGCCTAAAACAACATCAAATGGGTTTAAAAGTCACAAAATATGGAACAAGTTTTCATATGTAAATAGGTAGGGGAGATCACACCAAAGGCCAATAAAAATAAATAATGTTCTTAGTGTATGTAGAAACATTGTTTATTATACATATACAAATATTGATACAGGTAGATGATTAAGGGAGATAGAGAGAAGGATAAAGGGAAATGTAATCTTGACCGCTTTTTAATTTCTAGCCATTGGAAGATGGTATGGGTGTCAATTATTTAAATTTAAATTGAAATGTTAACTATAATAATATAAGTTTTGTAGTTCATTTACACATTTATATTACACATGATATAATTAGAATTTTATTGAGCATTCATAAGCATTATAGAGATATCAAATCACCAATAAAGCATTTATCATTTTTTGAAGCTAATATTTCTCTTGGATCATGTTTTACGCAGGACCTAAGGTTTAGGATAGCTCATAAGTTATTTTCATTATGTAATTTTCTACTTTAAATATCTTTATTGAATGGTTTCCACCATTTGGGTAATTCATAATTATATTCTTTTTAGAAGGGTTCCCTCCCAACTCTCAATATATGTCCTTCAAGCTTACTTTATTTCCTTTAGGTTTTATTTATTGTTTCGATTATAAGTAAAGGAGAAAAAACATGTTTTATAAGCCACCCCTAATTTAAACTACATATATCTAAAGGTGGGAATGTGAAAATTGAAACTTGGAAAACAAACCCCAAAATTAATGTTTTTCAATACTCTCAAATGGACTCAAAGGTTGAAGGTTAGGTTCATGATAGTTCCAAACAATTCAATTTCAGACAACTATCATCAAATTATGAGATATAAAATGTTAAGTATTAAAAAACATGTGTGAATTTCATTCCTTTTTATATCAAATATTTACTTGTATTTTATTATTATATTTATTTGGTATGATTAATTAAATATTTAATATATAAATGTGTATCTTATGAATTATATTTATTTGTATAAATATTTGTGTGCATTTGAGTGATTTTTTTAAAAGGGTAAATGTCAAGGTTTGAACAGAAGCCCACAATCTAAAAAGGGGTTATTTTATTAATATTAGAGATCCAAACTAGAACTAGGACACAATGGGAGGCCTGGTACCTATTAGCACCAACCCAAAAGGAAACACTAAAGCACAAAATAAAACCAAGCCAAGAAAAAAACCAAAAAAAAGTATGAAGAGAAATAAACCTAGGTGAAATTTTAGTAATAAAAATACAAATCTTCAATAATAATTATGCGCAAACACCCAAAACATAACTCATGAACACCTTCCATCCAACATCAAACAACATAACCCACAAAAGTGGAATAGTAAGACTGAGAATCAAATAAGAGAGGAGATCAATTGCAAGTGTGGATCAACCTTATTTTAGTAAGGAAGTCATCCAATGCCCTCTAAGACCTATCTCTAATATAAGATATTTAGCTTCTTATTGTAACCTTTCTACCCCATATCTACAACCCCTATGCTTGGTTGAAATGCCTAAATTTTCCTTTATAAGTCATATAGTGGCTATAATAGAAATGAAGGACCCAAAAGAATAAAATTGGTCTAATTAAACATCAACATCCAAGGCCTTTCCATACAATTCTATTGATTAAATGTAAGTAATGGATACCTCTACTAACATATTATAATTCCCTTGACTGCCCCCTTTATGAGATAGACTTATGTCAGATCAACAATAAAAATAGAGTGATGATCGATAATATGAGCATAAAAATCCTCATTGTTGCAATAGAAAAGTCATCTTTGGAAGGATCTTATTTATTCTCCTAAACAAAGTGATGACTAGAAACATGAGTAGAACAAGAGGTAATGTGCTGACCAAAAATGTTGTAGTGAAAGCACTCAAAATCAAGGGTTTAGAAGTTGAGTTATTGAGTTTAGGAACCAATAGGAGATTCCACATTGAAAAATGATAAATTGGATTTAACAAGTTTAAAATATCACAAACCATCACTAATACGTTAACCCTAAAACTCTCATCCATCTTGAAAAATGAACCCACCAAATTAGTCAGTTGTTTGATGTGGTCATTGTTGTAGAGGATAGCAGAAGGTTATCAAAATTGAGATAGAAAGGAGAAGCATAAATGGTCACCCACATTGAATAATGGTGACCAAGTCCAAATGAAGATGATGTGAGTACCCCAAAACCAAGTACTTTACATCCTAATAAAGTTATAGTTATTAAAACAACTTAAGGTAAATTGTAATAATCCTTTACCAAGCAATAATAAAGAAGCATAGGGGATAGTACTACCTTTAGAGGAGGCCTAATATATCTTCTCAGTTAAAAAATAGAGAAAGGCCAAAATACTTCCAAACAAGGTCCTTTTACATATCTCTGGATCCATCTCCAAAATGCATGTCTTAGAAATAGAGAGATTGGGAGAGTTGTCAAAGAGGGAAAAGGGAATATCTCCAACTAAAAAAATATGGTTGCTAGCTATAGTCTTAATTTGGGATGAAGCTTTATCCAATTCAACTGATCTATGAAAAGGATTATAGGAGACCAAATGAATGTTCTACACTAGAGTCAGAACCATATAGGAGGTGGACACCTAAAGCCAAGATAAATATAAATCGGTGCACCTTTGGAAAGGGTTAGAGGAGTTTAGGTAGTGATGATAAACTCATTTTTCCTTATCCATAGGATTATATATGGTAACACTAATAAAAATAGATAAAAATATAGATTTGGGATGCTTTGGGATCTTAGATTTGAAAGGGACTAAAAAACCTCTAGCTAGTGCTTTTGTAGCAACAACAATCTTAACTCCACCTCTAACATTGTCAAATAGAAAACATAAAACAACCTTTGCATAAGAAGAAATCATTGTTAGCTCCAATCCATCATCTTCATCCTCGTCATGATTTTGAGAAAAAAACATAGCTAGATTAGAAGCTTTGAATCCAAATAAATGATGCAAATATCTAAGTGGGGATCAAGCAAATGTTTTCACTTTAAAATCTCTTAACCACCCTTCATAGTCTTCATCACCCTTTGCATTTACAATCATTTTCTAAAATAATAATTTCCCTAATAACACACATATGAGTGGGCATGCACACACACACACACACACACACACAGATATATATATATATATATATATATATATATATATATATATATATATATATATATATATATATATATATATATATATATATATATATATATATATATATATATATATATATATATATGGTACATGTACATTAATTAATAAATAAATTTATCTTAAAATGACTCGAACCCATAAGAAATTTTTGGAAAAAAAAAATACAGTCATCTTAAAATGACTTAAACACACAAGTAAAATTTTGAAAAAAATAATAATTTATTAAATGTTTCATAAAATCCTTCACATGTTCATAATTATTTATAATTTTATTTTAAATAATTATAATATTACAAAAATAAATATTATTTGTATTTAATGCATGGATCATCTCATTGTTACATTTTTAATTACAAAATAAGCTATGGATGAGATTTGATTGGTAACAAGATATGAGATTAGACACTCATCTTCCCTATTTTATATGATTTTAAATGTCTTTAACACCTTAGAATATAATGTACATGTCACTATGAACTTAATCCAAATTTAGGAAGCTGTTAATTTTGCAATTTATTATATGTTATACGTACATAAAAAATATTTGAATGTCTTATGATATATATGCATTAAAAGTATTCAAAAGTCTCTTGAAATATTCACAAGATATTTCTTTTTGGTTTTTTAAAAATTAATGGCCAATTAAATTTTCATTTTTCGCCAAATTATCCATAGACCTATCAAGTTAGATTTCAAATCTCATATTTGCAAGATCTAAAGCCTCACTTATCCATAAAAATGTTGTGGTTCTAAGGACAACAAAGTTTTTTTTGGGATTGCATTTAGATAAAATAATTTATAAAAATCTATAATAAATTTAAATCTATTTATGAATAATATAAATTTTTACTAAAAGTTCAAGTTCATGAGACATATATTTGTAAGAAATTATGATTTTTTTAAATCATAGTAGAAAAAATATTATTAGCATTAAATTAATATTAATGATACGTTAAATATATAAATATAAATCATATTTACTATACAAATGAATACCTTTCAATGAGTAATTGACTAACATGTAAACATTATTATTAAACATCAAATATACTTTATCAGAAAAATTTACATTGAAATCTTATTCTCTTATCCAAATTTAGATGTGAGCTCAAATAGAAATATTATCCAAATTTTGATGTGAGCTCAAAATAAATCTTACCCAAATTTACATGTTAGATCAAACATATATATTATCCAAATTTAATGTGTTTTTCAGTCCCATAAGACATTCTTGGCTACATGTGAACATTAACATCTAAATTAAATGAAATTGAACATCTTGCCCTTACTAGACCTGTTGAATTAATGGTTCCTCTCCCTTTACAATTGAATGGGACATGTATGGCTTATATCTTGCTTCTAGTCACATCATCATAATACAACAAGTTAGAATTATAGTTTTTCACCCTAACCACCATTAATGGCTAAATTAGGGTAGCATAATATTTTTTTTCCCACTCATTTTAGACCCCACTAACTTATCATCATATAATGGATTTCCATACTATATTTTTCAACCCATGTTTGCCTGTATGAAATGTTTTTAAGGAAGTTTTTTTAGAGGAAGAAACTCAAGTCAGGGGAAATTTTTAAAACCTCTAAATATGATGGGAGTGATTGGGTTAGCTAAGGTGGCCAAAGATAAGTTCACAAAGATACATAGGTCTTCCAAATCCCAGTCATTCATGAATTCTAAAGCAAAAATCATAGGTAAAATACATTAATGACATTCATGATAAGTGACAGACAACCCAAAAATATTTGTTCAACTATATTCCCTTGGAATTAACCTCTCTCACCCACTTTTCCATGTAGAAACATTAATCACTTGTAAATTATTTTTAGTATACCTTGTGTAAATTGTCAAAAATATCTAAAATTAAGGAAATACAGGATATATTATAGGGCTTGTGTTTAGGTTTATCTAGGGATTTAAGCACCCTTGACTTACTAGGAAAATATACAACAACAATAATGAAAAAACAAACATCATTATTATAAAAATCTTAATGACATGTATATAAAACCCTTATTATGTGAAGTGCTTGTTAATTCAATGGTTTATTTGGCATGAACATGCATTCTTAAATGATAAATTGTCTAATGATTGTTTAGTTTTTTTATAATTCTTATCATTGTTAATTATAATCTTAAGCACAATTACATAGATTCTATTTGTATCACTTATATGTAAATTAAATATAATGCTTGTGTATTTATAGATAAATTGAATTCCAATGAGGACATATTAATGTCTAAAACAACATAAAATGGGTTTAAAAGTGAAAAAATATGGAATAAGGTATCATGTGTGAATAGGTGGAAGGGACCACATGAAAGTCCAATAAATGTCAATAATGTCCCTAGAGTGCCTAGAACCATTAATGATTATATAGATAGAAATATTGACACATGGAGGATGAACATGGGAGAGATAAAAGGCGAGAGGGAAATGTATCTTCTTGACTTCTTTTTAAATTCTATCCATTGGAAGATGGCGTGTGTTCATAATGTTAAATTTGAATTAAAATTTTAACTATAAGTATACAAGTGTTGTAGTTCATTTACACATTTAGATAACACATGATATTGTTATTATTTTATTTATAACTCATATGCATTATATAGAGACCAAGTAATCAATAAAACATTTATCATTTTTTGAAGCTAATATTTCTCTTAGAGCAAGTTTTATGCATGACCTAATATTTTTTATCTCTCATAATTTATTTTCATTATGTAATTTTATGAGTTCAACATCTTTATTGAATGGTTTCCACCATTTATGGACCTCATAATTATATAAATTTTTGTGAGACCTCCTAACTCTCAATACATGTCCTTAAAGTTTGCTTTATTTTGTCTAAGTTATATTTATATTTTTCATTCTAGGGAAAGGATAAAAAACATGTTTTATAGGTAACCTCTGATTTATAATACATATATCAAAAGGTAAGAATGTAAAAAATAAAAATTTGAAAATAAACCCTAAAATTAATATTGTTGTAATACTCTCATATCAACTCCAAGGTTGAAGGATAAGATCAAGATGGTTCCAAACAATTCAATTTTAGACAATTGTCATCAAATCATGAGTTCTAAAATGTTAAATATTAAAAAACATGTGTGAATGCCCTTCTTTTTTATACCAAATATTTAATTGTATTTTATTATTATATTTTTTTGGTATGCTTAATTAAATATTCTTATAATAATGTGTATATTATGCGTTATATTTATTTAATTTTTTTTGGGCAGACCAGACACTCTTTCTTCCACCTAAGATGGGACAAATATACCTCCCTTATGATTACATAACTTATCAATCCTTGAAGAAGCAACTGGCTCATTAAGGCCACCATTTTCACCTTTCTCCACATGTTTGAGGCTATCAATTTTGATAGTTTTCATATACAAATGTAATTAATTCATGCCCCTTCAAAAATTCCATAGGATACAAGATCAGGGTTTGGGTAAGGGATGTGCGTTTAGGTATGGAAATCACACCAAAATCCACCAAGTAGACATAAATGAAAATCAAGACCCAAAATAAAAGAACATAAAATCATAAAATAAAATTAAAGCATGCTTAAGAGATGATTCATTTAAATGATCACCATGGGAACCTAAGAGAGAATAACATAAATCACAAAGGAAGCAAATATAACCAAGGCAATTAAATTAGAGAGAGCTTGAAGCACCGTTAATGGAGGATTACTCTTCATCTCCCCATTGTAGAGCTACAAGCTTCTCTTATTTCATTCTTTGCCTTTGGTTCATTTTCAAAAAACTTAGTAATATTACACAATGATATTGTACAAGGTGTTTACACATGAGCATAGAGAGACATGAATCATCATGGGTATCTCATTATCAACCTATGTGAGTGTTCTAATTTTGGGAGTAGGAAACTAAATTCCACTTGAACATCAACATCCAAGGTTTATATGTACAAGTCAATTGAATCAACATAAGGAATGGGTACATCTAAAAGCATATTATAATTATCCTTTTTTACCCCTTCATGAGGGATACTTATATAGTATTAGCAAGAAGAGGAGAATGACAATAAATAGAATGATCAGAGATAACCCCATGGTTACACTAGAAAAATTCATATATGGGAGGGTGTTATTTCTTCTACTAAACCTACTAACAATGAGAAGAAACATGAGTGTAATAATATGAAATACATTGACCAAAAAGGTTGTATAAAAAATCATTTGAAACAAAGGTCTTTAAAGAGGAGATATATAGTGCAGGCACTGTGAATATATTCCACGTTGCAAAGTGAGAAAGTGGCTCGGACAAGTCTAAAATAGAACAACATTTCATTGATATATTAACCCTAAAACTCTCATCCATATTGACAAATGAACCATCCAAACTAGTCAATTGTTTGATATGGTCATCCTTGCAAAGGATAGGTAGAAG
>JARHVA010002552.1:1060000-1102500 GCA_037957365.1 Torreya grandis | reverse complement strand
CCCTCATTAAGCATATAAACCAGGTTTCTCATACTAATGTTGGTGATGGTGGACATGGGGAGGCTTCATCCAGCATTATTGCCCAACCTCACCATTGTAGATCATGTGGTGCTATATGCATTGGAACTGAGGAGGATGAATACCATTTCATGTATCCCACTCATGGTGGTCTTTTTTGGGACCCTAGATGATATTGATATCATTGATGTGTTTCATTCATCTACATTTGGTTTAGACCCCTTACCTACAACTTCCTAGGTATCTTGTATATTTTAGATGTTACAAATAAAATTGTCATTTCCATGTTATATTTCAAATATTTCTAAAGTTTAAAAGGTAATAATTATTTTTCATATAAATATCAATAATGTATATACATTTTTTATGTTGCAAGAGGACTATGAATACTACATGAGCACATGTGTTGCTAATATTATGCCCATTTACACATATATTAATTTAATTTTAAGGAATAATTATATTTTTTGTTCATTACATGTATTTACTTGTATATATATGCTCAAGTGACTAATAATGACATTTTGTTTATTCATCTGATGACCATGCTAGACACTCCACCATCTATTTTAGTGGAATCAAATATAGGCATTCAAGTGGAACTTAATTTCTTAATCCCAAAAACAAAACACTTATACAAGGTGAGATTGAGATACCCATGCTTCCGCATGTGTGTCTAGAATACACATAAATGATGTCAAAAATTCCTTGGTTTCCCTTCAGGTGTTTCAATAGTCATATATATCTATTATATAATTTATTATATTCAATATATATATATATATATATATATATATATATATATATTATATATCACATATAAATATAATATATTAATATACAACATAATATTATTAATATATTATACTATATATTAATCTATTATATTATATAATCAATTAAATTATATAATTTATAATTACTATTTTAATTGATAATTTAATATAATAAATTATATTATATATATAAATACAATAGATTAATATATTATTATAATATTCTCATATATTCATTCATTCATTTATATATATATATATAAATTATTGTTATTTTAATTGATTATATAATATAATAAATTATATAACATATATAAATATAATTTATTAATATATAATACAGACACATGGCTCATTTTTAGATCATTTTCATGTGTTTCCATGTTCTTTCTCAAAGCACCATCCCATATTACACTCACGTGGCACGTGATGAGATTCAAGTTATGCACATATATACACATAATATTTTTATTAACTTTACCACCTACTAACACTTTTTATCTTACAATAATTTGTCGAGTTTCAATCTCTCTTAGTGCATACCTTACAGGCTACATCAAGAAATGGGTGGGAAAACCATTGGTGATTCACAATATTGTTGTGTTTTTATATCATTCCTACCATTTGTCCAAGTTCCTTAAAATTTCTATCCCTTAACCTCCTGTGATGCCTCCTTGAAGTCCTAAAATCCTAAAATATAGATAATTCTAAAATTCTAGAACCCTAAAATATGGGTAAGTCTGAAATCTAATAGGACACTCCAAAATATATAGTTTACATTATAGCTCCTAGAGGTCTGAAACCACTCTTTAACATATCAAAAATATAAATATAAAATATAACTTAAATTATAATAAACTATATGTCTGTGTGTAAAACTCAACATTCTTTTATATTTATAGAACCTATTTTTAGCCCCTACCTAAGTTAAAACCTTCTTTTACCATCCACAAATATAGTTGATTGGGCCAATTCTATTCTGAGATTTGAACACCTTAAAATACTAAGTCATCCTAGGTTGACTCTATTCTAATAGTTGAGCATGTTACATAACTCAGTTGGCCTAGGCTTACTTAGTTTGGACCTAACTACTTTTGTTTTAAATAGGGTTGACTAGGCCAATTATGTTAGCTAAAACTTTGGAATAGGATTAGGGTTACATATAAATATATAAACAAATATTTTTTCATCATTTTATAGATATAAATAAGAATAATAACATCAAATATTACACATCTTCTTATCTAAAATTCTACTTGAGAAGCATTGCTTAATGTTTCAATATACTATACTTGGATATATGAATCTTGTGTTATGAAGATGTGTTTTTCATGCATAAGAGAAGTCATGTAGCCTAGATTTTAATTATCTTTGTCATCATTACATATCACAAAAACATCTTAAAAATCACCTTGGCCAAGAGAGAGATTGAGGCTTGGTGGGTTCATCTTCAAAGGTATGTTTTCCTAACTCTTTCTCCTCCTTGTTAAAGTATATAGATTTGCATTTGTTGTCTTATATGCTTCTCTCTCCATGCATTATGATTTATTCTACAATAACTTAAATATATGATCCAAAACTCAGAAGTTTTAGTTGATAAATATTTCAATAGCATAAAAATAACACAGTAACAATTAATTCTCTGAGAAGAGATGTAGTATTACTCAAGATCGCAATACAAATATATGCTTATCTCTAGGAAGAGATGTCTATCTTCAAATTTTTGGTTACCTCTTCATTTATACACATTTTTGAAGCATGGGGAGGATGTGTAAGGTCACCAATCTCGAGGGAGATTAAGTGGTTCGACTTCCAAGATTTAAAATAATACAAAATTTGAGGAATTACTATTTTTAGAAACTTACTATTTTTAGACTACACTACTTAAATTAAAATTTGGTGCACTTCCATTTGGTTTTTGGGGGTCAAAATTCATTGAGAAAAGATCCATGCCATCTCACGATGTTATCCTCATTCTTAGCTTTCCAACAGTTCAAACGACAAGTCAATTGGAGCTACGGTGCAAAAGTTATGGCTCCTGGAAGTTCCGTCATCAATTGGGGTGGAACTATCACCTAAATTGTCACCTAAATTGTTGCCCAGATCATTCCTCCCTCCTTGAAAATAAATGTTCCCCATTGTGTCAATGTTCCCCATGAGGTGTGGTAGTTTTTTCTTGATTTGATTCTCTGTGAGCCACTCACCTTGATGGCTAAGTTGGCCCTTTTTGACCACTCGATAAAGCAGAATAGAGCGGCCTCTTGTTGTCTTTATATAGGTATCCAAAATATAATGCTCTTCCACTAGAGCAAAACTCTGTGGATCAAGCTCATCAATGTCTAGTTGTTCAGCGACAACTGAAGTGTCTAATAGAGGTGGGTGATATGGTTTGAGGAGCTCCACATTGAATATTGGATGTAGGCCAAGGTAGGATGGTAGGTTCAACTAGAAAGCATTTTCTCCAACTCTTCTGGTGATGGTGTAGGGACCATATCTTAGAGTTTGAATCTTTTTGTGTGGGCATGTAAGTCATTCCTTCTGAAGCCACAACCAAACCTTGTCACTCACAACAAAATGGTGTGCAATCCTATGTTTGTCATGGCATTGCTTATACTTCTAATTCATCTTGTCCAAGATGTCATGAACTTGTTTTTGGATGTGTTTCATTTGTTTAATAATCTTTATTACTTTTTCTGCCTCAGATCTTCCATGAGGTGTGTATTCCATGGTGGAAAATGGATCAGCTATATCAATTGGTGCCATGGGTTAGAACCCAAAATAGACTTGGAATGGAATGTGCTTTGGGTTTGGCTACCAATGATACCATTGATCTAAAACTCAAAATTTATAGTTGATAAATATTTGAATAGCATAGAAATAACACGGTAACAATGAATTCTCTGAGAAGAGATGTAGTATTACTCAAGATCGCAATACAAATATATGCTTATCTCTGGGAAGAGATGTCTGTCTTCACATTTTGGGTTACCTCTTCATTTATACACATTTTGAAAGCATGGGTAGGATGTGTAATGTCACCAATCTCAAGGGAGATTAAGTGGTTTGACTTCCAAGATTTAAAACAATACAAAATTTGAGGAATTACTATTTTAAAAAACTTACTATTCTTAGACTGCACTACTAAGATTGAAATTTGGGGCAATTCCATTGGGTTTTCTAGGGTCAACTTCATCAAGAAAATCTCTATGCCATCTCATGACATTCTCCACATTATTAGCTTCCAATGGTTCAAATGGTGAGTCAATTGGAGGTACGGTGCAAAATTTATGGCTCCCAAAAGTTTTGTTATCAATTAGGGTGGAACTGTCACCTAAATTGTTGCCTAAATTGTTGCCTAGATCACTCCTCCCTCCTTGAGAATCAATGGTCCCCATTTCATCAATGTTCCCCATCAAGTGTGGTAGTTGTTTCTTGATTTGATTCTCTGTGAGCCACTCACCTTGATGGCTAAGTGGGCCCCTTTTGACCACTCGATAAAGTAGAATAGAGCGTCCTCTTGTTGTCTTCATCCAAGTATCCACAATATGATCCTCTTCCACTGGAGAAAAACTCTATGGATCAAGATCATCAATGTCTAGTTGTTCTGCTACAACTGAAGTGTTCAATAGAGGTGGGTGATATGGTTTGAGGAGCTCCACATTGAATATTGGATGCAGGCCAAGGTAGGCTGGTAGGTTCAAATCAAAATTATTTTCTCCAACTCTTCTGGTGATGGTGTAGGGACCATATCATAGAGGCCAAATCTTTTTGTGTGGGCCTGCAAGTTATTAATTCTGAAGCCGCAATCAAACCTTGTCACCCATAGCAAAATGGTGTGTAATCTTATGTTTGTCATGGCATTGCTAATACTTCTGATTCATCTTCTCCAGGATGTCATGAACTTTTTGTTGGATATGTTGTATTTGTTCAATAAACTTTGTTGCTTTTACTACCTCAGATCTTCCATGAGGTGTGTATTCCATGGTGGAAAATGGAATAGCTATATCAATTGGTGCCATGGGTTGGAACCCAGAACAGACTTGGAATGGACTGTGCTTTGGGTTTGGATACCAATTATACCACTGATCCAAAACTCAAAAGTTCTGGTTGATAAATATTTCAATAGCATAGAAATAACACAGTAACAATGAATTCTCTAAGAAGAGATGTAGTATTACTCAAGATCACAATACAAATATATGCTTATCTCTGGGAAGAGATGTTTGTCTTCACATTTCAGGTTACCTCTTCATTTATACAAATTTTGAAAGCATGGGGAGGATGTAGAAGGTCAGTAATCTTGAGGGAGATTAAGTGGTTTGACTTCCAAGATTTAAAACAATACAAAATTTGAGGAATTACTATTTTTAGAAACTTACTATTTTTAGACTGCACTACTAAAATTGAAATTTGGGAAAATTCCATTGGGTTTTTAGGTTTCAAAATTCATTGAGAAAATATATATGCCATCTCATGATGTTCTCCTCATTCTCAAATTTCCAACGGTTCAAATGGTGAGTCAATTGGAGCTACGGTGCAAAAGTTATGGCTCCTAGAAGTTTCATCATCAATTGGGGTGGAACTGTCACCCGAATTATCGCCTAAATTATTGCCCAGATAATTCCTCCCTCCTTGAAAATTAATGGTCTCCATTGTGTCAATGTTCCCCATCAAGTGTGGTAGTTGTTTCTTGATTTGATTCTCTGTGAGCCACTCACCTTGATGGCTAAGCTGGCCCCTTTTGACCACTTGATAAACTAGAATAGAGTGTCCTCTTGTTGTCTTCATTCAGGTATCGACAATCTAATCCTCTTCCACTGGATCAAAACTCTATGGATCAAGCTCATCAATGTCTAGTTGTTCTAATACAACTGAAGTGTCCAATAGAGGTGGGTGATATGGTTTGAGGAGTTCCACATTGAATATTGGATGCAGGCTAAGGTAGGCTGGTAGTTTCAACTCAAAAGCATTTTCTCCAACTCTTCTGGTGATGCTGTAGGGACCATATCATAGAGGCTAAATCTTTCTATGTGGGTTTGCAAGTCATTCCTTCTGAAGCCACAACCAAACCTTGTCACCCATAGCAAAATGGTGTGCAATCCTATGTTTGTCATGGCGTTGCTTATACTTTTGATTCATCTTCTCCAGGATGTCATGAACTTGTTTCTAGAAGTATTGCATTTGTTTAATAAACTTTATTTCTTTTATTGCCTCAAATCTTCCATGAGGTGTGTATTCCATGGTGGAAAATGGAACAACTATATCAATTGGTGCCATGGGTTGGAACCCAAAATAGACTTGGAATGGACTGTGCTTTGGGTTTGGCTACCAATGATACCACTGATCCAAAAATTAGAAGTTTTGGTTGATAAATATTTCAATATCATAGAAATAACACAGTAACAATGAATTCTCTAAGAAGAGATGTAGTATTACTCAAGATCACAATACAAATATATCCTTATCTTTGGGAAGAGATGTTTGAATTCACATTTTGGGTTACCTCTTCATTTATACATATTTTGAAAGCATGGTGAGGATGTGGAAGGTTACCAATCTCAAGGGAGATTAAGTGGTTCGACTTCCAAGATTTTAAATAATACAAAATTTGAGGAATTACTATTTTTAGAAACTTACTATTTTTAGACTACACTACTAAAATTAAAATTTTGGGCACTTCCATTGATTTTTTGCATGTAAAACTTCATTAAGCAAAGCTCCATCCCATCTCATGAATTTTCCCTCATTCTTAGCTTTCCAACGGTTCAAACGGTGAGTCAATTGGAGCTATAGTGCAAAAGTTATGGCTCCCAGAAGTTTCATCATCAATTGGTGTGGAACTGTCACCCGAATTATCACCTAAATTGTTGCCCGGATCATTCCTCCCTCCTTGAAAATTAATGGTACCCATTGCATCAATGTTCCCCATCAGGTGTGGTAGTTTTTTCTTGATTTGATTCTCTATGAGCCACTCACCTTGATGGCTAAGCTGGCCCCTTTTGACCACTCAATAAAGTGGAATAGAGTGTCCTCTTGTTGTCTTCATCTAGGTATCCACAATATGATCCTCTTCCACTAGAGTAAAAATCTGTGGATCAAGCTCATCAATGTCTAGTTTTACTAATACAACTGAAGTGTCCAATAGAGGTGGGTCATATGGTTTGAGGAGCTCCACATTGAATATTGGATACAGGCCAAGGTAGGCTGGTAGGTTCAGCTCAAAAGCATTTTCTCCAACTCTTATGGTGATGGTGTAGGGACCATATCGTAGAGGCTAAATCTTTTTGTGTGGGCTTGTAATTCATTCATTCTAAAGCTGCAACCAAACCTTGTCCCCCATAGCAAAATGGTGTGCAATTTTATGTTTGTCATGGCGTTGCTTATACTTCTAATTCATCTTCTCCAAGATGTCATGAACTTGTTTCTAGATGTGTTGCATTTGTTCAATAAACTTTGGTGTTTTTACTGCCTCAGATCTTCCATGAGGTGTGTATTCCATGGTGGAAAATGGAACAGCTATATCAATTGGTGCCATGGGTTGGAACCCAAAATAGACTTGGAATGGACTGTGCTTTGGGTTTGGCTACCAATGATACCACTGATCCAAAACTCAAAAGTTCTAGTTGATAAATATTTCAATAGCATAGAAATAACATAGTAACAATGAATTCTCTGAGAAGAGATGTAGTATTACTCAAGATCATAATACAAATATATGCTTATCTCTGGGAAGAGATGTCTGTCTTCACATTTCAGGTTAACTCTTCATTTATACACATTTTGAAAGCATGGGGAGGATGTGGAAAGTCACCAATCTTGAGGGAGATTAAGTGGTTTGACTTCCAAGATTTAAAACAATAAAAAATTTGAGGAATTACTATTTTTAGACTGCACTACTAAAATTAAAATTTGGGGCACTTTCATTGGGTTTTTATGGGTCAAACTTCATCAAAAAAATATCCATGCCATCTCACGACATTCTCCCCATTCTTAGATTTCCAACGGTTCAAACGGTGAGTCAATTAGAGCTACGGTTCAAAAGTTATGGCTCTTAAAAGTTCTGTCATCAATTGGGGTGGAACTGTCACCTGAATTATCGCCTGAATTGTTGCCCAGATCAATATATATCTTCTATGCATGTTTAATTTTATGTTTATTACCTTCATCTTGTGCCACAGGCTTTGGTGAGTACTAGGTTAGATTTTATGTTACTTTGTCATTTCTTTTTTGAATATATAAAACATAACATGTAGCTAAGGTTATTTCATGGTGTTACTTGACTAGTATATTTAGAACCCTCGCTAATGATATTATTGTGGTAATGGAACCCTTGGTTAGGTCTAGTAGATCCATCTTGGTCATGACCATGATTGTCTAAATGCACCAATAAAGAAAAGGGTAAGTGTGATTTATCCTCGCTAAGATAGGATTGATTTGTGGATCAACTTTACTTTCTATTATATACAACATCCACATGACTTTTTTTATTTTTAATAAATTTCATAACATGCACACCCAATCACAAATCAAA
Organism: Torreya grandis; assembly: GCA_037957365.1. Classification (NCBI taxonomy): domain Eukaryota; kingdom Viridiplantae; phylum Streptophyta; class Pinopsida; order Cupressales; family Taxaceae; genus Torreya; species Torreya grandis. The sequence continues at coordinate 1,094,175 of JARHVA010002552.1, read as the reverse complement.
ATTATAAAAAAAGTTTGAATAAAAATAATAATCAAACTATATATTCCTCAATTTAACTAGTATGCAATTCACACACATTAATTTCATATATTAACTTGTATAATTTAATAGATCTCATGCATTGCTTATTAATTAATATAAAACTAATAACATGACTCACTAAATGTTTCAAATATTTTTTAGCTTCTATTGAAAAAAAAAATCATCTCTTTAAGAGGTAAATACAAAGTGTATATGTCAGTTTATGTGGGCACTACCACATATTATAAATAAATATTACATGAAGACTTAAAAAATATTTAATATGGGAAAAAAATATACAACATGAAAAATATTACAATGTTTTTTCAAAAGCAACATGTAGCTAAAACTAGATTTTTATTCTAATATTACTTGGATTTTTTTAGTGCCTTGAAGGACCTAGTTTGTTGGTTCTAGAAATAACTTGCACATGCTTGGTAATCCTCATCTATTATTTTCAAATATATTATTGTAACTTTGAATCATTACATAGTCTAGGAGAACCCGTGAAGGTATCTCCTAAGAGATATCTTTCATACATGCATAAAGATACCCTTGAAGGTATTACAAGGCCCTCCAAGGTATCTCATAAGATATATATTGAAGGATAATTCCAATCACGTGCATTTTCAAGGTATCTTCTAGGACACCCATTGAACGTACTACATGATATTTCAAGGTATATTGTAGAGGATACCTTGAAGGACTTTGTAGTACCTTAAAGGATACCCTAATTCATGTTTGAAAGGTATCTCCTGGGAGATACCTTATACATTTCAAACATGTATTAGGGTACACTTGAAGGTACTATAAATCCCTTCAAGGTATCTCCTTGGAGATATCTCAAAAAAATTCCAATAATGTGCATGTTGAAGGAATGTTAGCAGAGTTTCCTAAAATTTCTCTAGAACATGCTAATTACAAGGATAGCTTGCACAAAAATAAGTGGAAAAGAATCACAATAGCATAAGTGAATTTACAGAATCTTCAATTTTATACACAACAACAAATATAAAGATAAACTAACATGTCATTAAGAATTCTAGAACATAAACCACATAATACAAGATAGAACAAGCTAAAACAAAATAGAGTAAACACTACACACTAGGCATACATAAAATATTCTTAGGAAAACCATAACAGAGCTAGTCTATTAATATTTATCACACATTATAACCATATTCCATAATATCATAGCACTATATATATATATATATATATATATATATATATATATATATATATATATATATATATATATATCTTTTTACACAGCTTTGTCTCTTCACATTACATCTTTTCTGCATATAGAAAGAATGACTCTTGGCATTCTTATATCTATCGCTTGGATAACAAGGCTAAAGACATCCAAAATATCATATAGATGATAAAATGATACCATATGCACATGTGTTAATGAATTATACACTTGTAATTTTATGAGGCCTTGCTCCACATCCAACACATTCCTAGACTTAAACTATTGTTTCTTTTTGAGAAAAAAATTGAAATCTAATCTCCGTTAAATTTGGAAAAGATTATCCTTTCATAAAAGTGGAAGTAATCACCCCAAGTGTCATTTACTAGTTTAAACCCTTTATGCATTACTTAACTACCCTTTCAACTTTTCAACTAAGTAGAATACTTGCCTACTGTCCTTTCCAATTTTCCATAGACTAGATTAACCAGGTGGTCATTATAATTAGGGGGTTTTAACCAACCTGACCCCACTCTGAACTCTTATGAATATGTTACAAATCATTCTTTTTTCTTAAAAAACAAAACTTGAACTGCGCATTTACCTATTGTAAAGGTGGTGCTAAAGTTTACCCAGGTGGCTATGTAGGTTGTGGTTACCCAGACTGCACCTTTGTATCCAACTTTATCTTCTAAAAAATTACTTGGAGATCCTATGGTGGAATGACCTTAGGTTCATCTATGATATGTGAAATATATGGTTCAACCTATTAGAGTTCATGCTTGACCATTTTCCAAATATTGATCAATCCCACACCATGATAAGAAAAACACATAGTGGAATCTGTATGTCCATAAAATTGTGCACATATTATTCTTTTGAAATGATAAATAAGTATCTATAATTTGATAGATTAAGATAAATATCTAACATAATATCATCCAACTTGTCTGCAATCCTTTGGGCTTGAATAGCCATAAATGTGTTGCATATTGTCTCATTCTATCAAACCTAGATCTTCTTTATCATGGTATCCTTGACATTTAATAACCATTAAAATGTGATGGTTCATGTTTCTCCAATAACAATTTGATCACTCATTACAACATTAGCTTTATCCATCGTTGCAAACTCTAGTTTTGTAAAATCCAAGGATTTGTCAAGGTACTACTTCCTATCAAGAATTCCTCATACTATTTGATTATATTAATACACAATAGTATCTAGGACCTACACATATTAATCTAGTAGCTTGTAAATGTTTTCCATTTCAGTGTGGATAACATGCCCTTGGGTGTGCAGTTTCTATGTGCTCACACAATCCTTTGTTAGCTAAGTTAGCAAAGCAGTGAGTTGTTTGTCCTTAGACATTACTTGGTCACTAGGGACTTGCATAACCAGAGTAGGATAAGTGGCATTGATGAGATATGTAACCTTACCAATTTGATTTTGTGTTCCCATTTTCTCCTTGTTCAACCAAAAAATAATATGTTCCAAGTCTAAAGCCTTTTACACAATGGATTTTTGGAATGCAGTTACTTCTTCAATTTGCTTAGATAATGGTACTACAAAACATCCAAAGATGTCTCTATGGAACTGGAAGCAAGCATGGTGTATGTGTATCTATAGTCATATAAAATGTAAAATTTGGTAACTTGAGTGTGAATAATGACACCTAATCTATAGGTCCATCTTGCTTGCTCTCATGACCCTCATAGGCATGTCTTCACTGATTTCTAGTCATCCATAGCCTCCCAGACTAAACCCTTACAAACCCAAATTACTCTTTCCATACTTAATCCATCACCTTAGGTCCTGTTAACCCCAAATAATAGTGCTTAAACTTTGACTACAATGCTAAAACCTAGGGTGTCCTATTTTTGGTGCTATTGTCCAAGTGAATTTTGGCTTCTAATAGTCATTATTTTGAATATTTACCCTAATTCATTTCAGCCTAACATGAATTCATTTAGTCCATGATCATTAAATCCCCTATAAAAGGCCACTCGAAGTCCATTTAGAAGGGTTGGCACTCATTTACAAGAGAGAAGCAAGAATACAAGAAAGACTACTCAAGTACTTTTCCCTATTCTTTACATACAAACATCCAATAGTATTTTAAGCTTATTCAAACCTTTACACCAATCCTTAGTCATTACAAGTACACAAAGTTTCACATTTAGTTAAATTTTAATTACACTATTTCACCAAGCACTTCAATGGGAGAACTACATATAACTTCATCCCTCCTCAGAGTATTGGTATGTAGGCAATATCCCCACACATGGGGTGTGAAGTGTGTTCAACGTATCCTTTATACACTAACCCCTCCTCTCCTTACTCCAAATTTTACATTCAAGTTCAATCACAAGGGGGACCTAGGGTATTGAAGAATAAATTAGGTACACAATGAGCTCTGTATACTTTCAGTCTTTCATAATTCACCAGAAGGGTCACATATACCTAGCGCACAAAACCTAAAAAGCCTATATCACCAGGACAATAACACTGAGATAGGACTACATCATCATAAACTAGGGTGTCCTATATTTGGGGCTCCTATCCAATGAAGAAACAAACTTTAGATTCCTATTTTTAATAGTCCATTAAGCTTGCACATAGATTTCTAGACCCTGTCTCAGTCAAAATAGTATAGAATAAGATAAGTTTAATTTTCTCTCTCTCACTACTATTTTTTAAAAAGCCCTAACTATAGTCAAATTTCATAAATCAATAGCCTAATTATTATACATTATTTACTAATTTTATCTACTCGTACCTATTTATTTTTTAGGAATTAAACATCTAATTTCCAAAAAATAACAAAACATTTGGTGAACCTGACTTACTTCAAATTTTGCATAAAAACCCTAGAAACTCTAGGGTAAATTTCTTGCTGATTTTCCCCATTAAATTCTAAATTTTTCCTTGAATATTAAAATCATAACTTCCTCTCAAATTTTTAATCTCAATAGTAATTTCAAAGATAAATTTATTTCAAACCCTAGTTGCATACACTAGGTCCCAGTGATTTTCTAACATTATTCCAATAATTTCTTGATTTTTTACTTACATATATAAATTAGAAATTTGATTTGAATTTTCAAATTCAATAGTAATTTCAAAAATAATTTTATTTCAAACCCTACTTGCATCAACTAGCTCCTAGTAATTTTCAATAATTTTCCAATCATTTTCTAAACTTTTAGTTGCATATTAAAATCAGAAAATCACTTCAAATTTTCAAAATTCATAGTAATTTTTTAAAAAAAATTTTTTATCAAAACCCTAGTTGAATCTACTAGGTCCCTTTAAATCAAGCACTTTCCCATAAATTTTTGAATTATTACTTGCATACTTATCTCAAAAATTCAATTTCAATTTCAAAAATTCATAGTATTTTGAAAAAATATCACTATCAAATCCCTAGTTGCATATACTGGCACCTATTTGATTCTTGTTGTATCAAATTACATCCATAATCAAATTGAAAAAATGATTCTCACTTATTTACACATATTTCTTACATTTCTTACAAGTAATAAGGAAACCATAATGGGCCCTATCATGTACATGAATGATGAAGTCTATCATATGTTAGTACAAAGCTTCATCCTTTGCAATTCATGCTTATGTTTCATTATATGGATGATATTACAAAATTCATTACCAAAAATTCATAAAATTTCAAAATTCTTTTTACATATTCTCTTTTTCTCATACGAAATAATTATCGACTCCATTTTGCTAAACACATTTGAAATGTTATGTTACATGTCAAAAGATTATATGACTTTATGCAAAAATTTATGATCTCTACCCTTTACTTTGTATCACTCATATGGAAAAAGTTTCAAGTTTATCATGCTAAACATGTTAGAAATGTTATGATTCATGTCAAAATTTTCTATACATTCATACACAATTTCATTCTCTCTATCTTTCATATAGAAAAAATTTCATGTTTATCTTGCTAAACATATTAGACATATCATAGCACATGTTAAATTTCTTTATGCATCAATGTACAGTTCCATACACTCCATCCTTTGTTTGTTGTCTCTCATGTGGAATGTTCTCTATAATCATATTGCTATACAACTTATAACTCAACTTGCATGCATTTTAGCCCATATACATGGTTTCTACCTAGAAGTATATGACTCCTTGGCTACTCTTATTTCAATGTCATATTTCATGCAGAGGAAAGAAATCCCTTTTCCTCCTCTCTCTCAAGAAGGTGATACTTACTTTCCCTCTAACTAGGTCCATGTTATCACCCCTCCAAAAGGTGAGGTAGCATATACTTCTATTACTAATGCATACATTCATCCTATAACCTCTTCAAACCATATTCAACATATGTGCTTACATGTTCAATCAGAAGCAACTAGAATTCACACTTGTGAGACTCTAAGGGATTAAATCACCAGTATGAGCAAGTTAATTTTAGATTTATAAATACAGAATCAGCTATTACATGAGAAGATCACAACATTGGAAAATTATATTATAATACAAAATCCTCAAAGGCATCCTAGTGCCAATCATGTATATTCACTTTCACCTGGTGAATTGGTTGCAAGCAATATTACATATCAAAACAAGAAATCACAAAAAATTAACTCTACAAAGAATGATTCAAAAAGAATTAAAATATCAAATAAGAGTTCAAGTGAGATAATAATGGAAATGTTTAAATCTAAGTTGAGCGAACTACCTCCTCTACATCCAATGAGAAGATCTAGATATTATTGTGCATATCATAGAATGCATGGGCATCACACAAATTCTTGTTTGGAATTACAACATATACAATAGATAATTTTTAATGAGGACTCTATAGAAGGTAAATCAGTCAAGCAATCCATGGTGACATAGGAACACATTCACAAAGGGTCAAATTCAGACACAATAGAAAATTGGTTACCAAAGCATAAATCAAAACAACAAAAGGATCAAAAATCAAAATCAGAGCAAGGAAAAATACCACATGCACAATTAAAGCATGAAAAAGATGCAAACTTACCTCTCCAAAATGAGGCTCAAATTTCAAATCAATATGGGTTTCATTAAAAATATGTAACATAGTTTGATTATCAAGGTCAAGGGTTGGGCAAGTAGGCTTAAGGCTTCATTACTCCTATTCTCATAGTTGATAATGTTTTTCACCAAAATTTGGGATTTATTGAACATCCTATGGCAAATCATTCACAAACATAGTTCATCAAAGGAAAATATCTAGATATAATAAAATTCAACACTATTATTACATTGGTTTAAAATCAAGATGATAATCATGAGTGGAATAATATAGTTTATTATGATCTACAAGATACTGATAATACATCTAAATATTTAGAGTCATATTTTTAGCCATTCACTTATGCTTCAAAATCACACACAATTCCTTTATTTGATACAGGACACCATGATAGGGAGTCTCCCATGAGACTCATCGGTTAGTATAATTTCTTCCCAGTCCTGATTGTACATAGCTTCTTCTTACTTGCTTGTACATAGTGTTTTTATGATTGATTGTACATATTTCAAAAAAAATACAAAAACAATACAACATATCAAAAATACAAAAACATTCAAATATATCAAAATTACAAAAACATTTAAATATATAAAAATAATAAAAACATTTTGATTATATACATCATCCATGTTTTACACTACTACTACTACTATGTTAGGACTTACATTTACTATTTCATGCTATTTTATGTCAATTTATCTACTTTATCATGCTTCACTTGATATTATTCGAGTGTGTGTAGTGATATTCATATACTTGATTGCTTCACTTTACCCATTGAGGGGGCATCCTACTACATTCGAGACACACATATCAATATACATACCCACTGGTGGCATTTTCAACATGACTATACCATCCAGGTTATGTCATTCCTATACTACACACTCTAATTATCATGTTGATGTACATTACTTACTAGCTTACATAGATTACTTGATCTATATTTCACTAGTATCTAACACTTGTGTATCTCTTAGCATATACCTAGTTTGGTACTAAACACGTCTTGCATACTTTCACTCTTACTTTGATTAGTTAGATGTGATTATATCTTTCTAGTTATTGTATGATTTCTCTTCTTGCTTAGTGTAGCTTGTTGGATTGCATTTTTAGTGCAATCCAACAAGCTACAAATATGGACTATAGTGCAATCCAACAAGATAATAGTGCACATCCAATAGGTAACTGTCCTTGGCAACACTTTGGATGCCATGATGGACATCATGTTACATCCCTCTAACTAAAAAAATAATAACTAACACTTTCAGTTCCATTTTAGTACATTGCATATGATATTACATTATTATATCTATTTAGGCATACCCCTATTTATATAACAATATCTCAAATCAAACCATGCTATATCTTAAGATATCTTGTCTATTATCATTATTTTATCATTTATATTTCTAACTTAACACACTTTCAAGGCTTTTTCTTCTAAGGGAAATCATTGCAAGGTTTATATTCCTACCCTTATAAGAGGGGGGGAAATAGGGGTTTTGTCACAGAGATCAAAACTCCTAATAGTCAAAAAAGTAGTTTTTAGAACACTCAAAATAGAATCCAGACATTAAACCAAGTAGATAGTAGAGAATCCAAAATAGTTACTAAATTTGGCCATGGACAATAGTGCCAAATATGGACTATAGCAATGAACAATAGGGTGTCTTATTTTTTATGCTCTTGTCCAGATAACAAAAAAAATACTTTTTATAGAAAAGGATAGAAAAGTGAGTTCAATCATAGGTTTGCCAACTCAGTACAATCCAAATTCAACATGTTTTAGTACAATTTTTACTCAAAAAATCTAGTTATAGGGGGCATCATGTGCATCATGATGGATCTTACTTCCAATTTTATATTAGGTAGTTGATATAACTTCTTGATCATAATCCATGTTCCAAAAACCAATGATTTGGGGTAATGTGTATGACACATTGATCCTCCCCTTTTTCCAAGTTTAGGTTATTTCCCAAGCACTTCTCAGTAGTTGCATGCCTTACTCCATCTGCAGGTGGTTCACATCCTCTTTTTAGTTTGGCTTACATACAAACTTAACTTCTTGAATACTCAAGTACCCGAGTTGGATTTAACATAAGCCTATTATACTAGTTTTATAGTGGATTTCATACAAGCCTAATCTCTATCCTTTGAAATGGCTAAGAGTAGCCTAGTTTCTAGTGTACATTTGACTATCCACACCAAGATTGTCAGATCAAATTATATTCATGCGCATCAAGTGCCATCTGATATGAGATCTTTCCCATATCAACATAACTTCATATCTTTAATTCATGGGGTAATGATGGAGCCAAATGACTAGCTAGCCTTTGTATCTTGAGCCACCTATTCAAAGGGATTGGACACATAGTCCAAACATTGATTGACACACACATGATTCATTAACTTCACTCAGTTGGAAAAGATGGAGCCAAAGGACTAGTTAGCCTTTATATTATTGAGCCACCTATTCAGAGGAATTGGATACATAGCACAAACATCAATTGACACATGCATGATGACTATATTCACTTAGTGGTAAATGATGGAGCCAAAGGACTAGCTAGTCTTAGTATTCTTGAGCCACCTATTCAGAGGGATTAGACACACAGTTAAAACATCACCTTGACACACGCATGATTCATTAGCTTCACTCAGTTGGTAATGATGGGTCCAAAGGGCCTACCTTTGCATTCTTGACCCACTTCTAGGGAATTGAGAACTCAACTCTATTCATGATATTACTTTTTGTACACATCCATCACAATCCAACATCACAATAGGTTTTCTATTGGTTCACATACCTAGTGAGGTGTATTCATTCCTTTTTCTTCCTCTCTCTCTCTCTCTCTTACCCAAATTTTGTATATTCTTATTTTATATATAATTTATCTAGTAATGACTAATCTACTCTATGTTTTTTATTTCAAATTCACACTTCACATCATGCTCTCTCTACACACATCTAGCATCACACAGCTTCATGAGCTTCACCTTTATAGGTAAGTTTAGGTACACTTTTTATTATTATTTTATCTTAATATTTCAATTTACTACATCACTAGAATAAAGGGAGGGTAAATTTAGTCATATAATATGCAAAATTTTGTAACTTGAGTGTGACTAATGACACCCAATCCATATGTCTATCTTTCTTACTCTCATGATCCTCATAGGCATGTCTTCACTAATTCCGAGTCATTTGTAGCCTCCTATACTGAACCCTTACAAACCTATATTTTTCTTTCCATGCTTAATACATCTACCTAAGTCCCATCATCCATAGACAATAGTGCCCAAACTTGGACTACAACACTGAAACCTAGGGTGTCTTATTTTTGGCACTATTATCCAAGTGCATTTTGGCTTCTAATGGTCATGTTCTTTTTAATCCTTATCCTAATTCATGTCAACATAATGTGAATTCATGTAACCCATGATCATTAAATCCCCTATAAAATTCTACTCAAAGTACATTTATAAGGTTTGGAACTCATTTACAAGAGAGAAGCAAGAATACAGGCAAGACTACTCAAGCACTTTTCCCTATTCTCTGCATACAACCATCCAATAGTATTTCAAACATTTACACCAATCCTTAATCATTCCATGGAATTTTAGGCTTCAATATTTTATAGGCAAGGTCACATAAACATAGTGTATAAAACCCAAAAATCTTAGATCACTAAGACAATAGTGCCAAGATACAACTACAACATTAGAACCTAAGGTGTCCCACTTTTTATTCTCCTATCCAATCAAGAAATTAACTCTAGATTCCTACTTGCGATAGTTCCCTAAGCCTACACATAGATTTCTAGACCTTGTCTCTGTCTGAATAACACAAAATAAGATAGGTTTGATTTTATCTCTCTCACTAATATTTTTAGAAAATCCCTAATTAAAATAAAATTTCACAAATCATTAACCTAATTATTCTACATTATTTAATTATTTTATCTACTCAGACATGTTTATTATTTAGGAATTAAACATGAAATTTCCCTAAAATAATTAAATAGGCTCTAACTGTTGTATGAGATGGTATAAATTGAGCCAATAGAAACAAGAAAGTGTTGCAATGAGATGATGTGGTATGGACATCCCACAACCATTGGGTAGAGGGGAAAGACTTTGACATTAAAATATCTTTTGGTGCACTTGATTGGGTCGTATCCTTATGAGATGTTACATGTTCTATTCTTATCTTTTCCTTAGCTTCTTTTTCTTTTGTAGTCTATGCCTTAGCTTTAGCTTGAACCTTGGCTACAACCTCAACATGAATTTGGGTTACCTCTCCAACCTTGGCTTTCGCCAAAATTTTAGCCTTGGAATTTGCCTCATCCTTGCTTTGGTGTTAACCTTCACTTTAGCTTTGGCATCATACTCATCTTATTCCTTGGTAGTTTGCACCTTTTCCTTGCACTTAGCTTCCTCTTCCTTCTGGTATTGTTCTTTGTCATATTTCTCTTGTGCCTCTTATTTTTTTTGCTTTTGTGTCCACGTATTTTGTGCCTATTCATACTTTTGTACTACCTCTTTGTGTTCCCTTATCTTTCTTTTAACTTTTACTTCCTTGGATTTATTTCTACTGGCCTAAGCTTCTTCAACCTTATTTTTCTTGACCGCATCTTCTTTAGACTTATTTTATTTTTCTTCCTCCTTGGTGCACTATTTTTCTCATTCTTATTGTACACATTGGGCTTCATATGCAACTGCTTATTCTATGACCTCTCTCTTATTTTTTTTCTTATCTATTTTTCTCTTTTTCCAATCTTCTTTCTTCATAGCCTCCTCTTCAGGATCTGAGGTATCCTACATAGCATCCATTTATTCTATTAGATCTAGAATAATGGTATCTATAGGTCTTTCTATTATATATACATCATCTATTTCCCTATCTACATACGAAAATATTTCTCAACTCAGTTAAAGGGACAAGTGCATCCTTATGTCTCCTCATACCCCTAGACGTCACCTGATGGGTATTGCTTGTTATGGATGGCTCTCTAAAAGACACCATACATTATTATATGGTGGTTGAAGACATGACCTAATGATGAGTACATTGTTTGAGAAATAGTGTCCATAACACGGTCCCTTCCTTTACTAAATCTACAATATGCATAGATGATGAACCAGCTACTGGATCTTTTTGGAAAATTTTTTCCATAAATTTGTGGCAAGATTCTTCTTGACCTATAATATCCAAAATAATAGAGGGAGGGGGTTATGTAAAATCGATCAAAAGGTCAATGCTTACCTTATTCCATAATTGGAAAGCATGCACTCCTTTCCAAAATAATAATTCCTTCTCCTCTTCCTTATCATAGACCTATTAGCCAATGTCTTCAATCATGCATTGAAGAACTTCATATTCATCAATCCACAACTTTGAAAGATCACACTCAGAATCTATCCTTGGCACATGTGGGTTGTCTAACTTAGACATGGTTTTCCTTGATCTCTTTCTAGATGGTGGTGGTGAGGATCTCTATTAAAGTCCCTTTTGTTTTCCTTTTTATTACTTTAGGGGAGCTATGGACTATTGTGGTGAGGTTTGTGGTTACACAACTAGTTATGGTTGTTCTTAATCTTACCCAAGTTATTGTCCACCTCGAGAGATGGATTTAATAGGTTGTAATGACCTCATGACTAGGGATATCTACCTCCATACTTTGACTTGTGATTCAAAAATTATAATGAAAAAGGGAATTGGATTCATAGTTGGCATGGCCAACTCATGCACCTTGATTTGAATACCATTATGAAACTTAGTTACTGATGTATGCTACCCAAAGTATTGCATGATATCCTATGAAATTCAATGATATGACCTAATCAAAGTTAGAACCTCAAGACACCATGTGTTAAACCACCCTATTTTTTCATAAGATTTCCCTATCATAGTCAAAGTGATGCTTGTGAGGGTAGTAGCAGGCCAAAAGTCCATAGTAACATTAACTTAGCCTAGCAGGGACTTCCATTAGGTGAAGTATAATAACAAAACCAGAAACTAATATTAGAAATTTTACAAGATACCTAAAAGTACCTTGTTGATATTAGTGGTAATATCAGATATGAGAAACTTGAGAGAATTAAAGTTCTCATTTAGGTGTATTATGTGATACATAATGTCAATTACTCCTTTTGTTGCCTATTTAGTATGCTAAAACCTCTTTTTTATACACTCTACTAGAATGCACATTGTAACATCCTTAATTTAGTAAATTAGGGTTCCTCTGCCTACCCTAATGGGAAAATTCTCTTGAACAAATGAATTAATTGTCAATACAGTGGAATTATATGGAAAAAAATTTGATGATTTGGGAGGCTTATGGCTCTCACCATGATTTGTGCATTGATCTAGATAGTGATATATTAGGTTAAATAAATAGCCCCTAGTTATATTTCATCAACAAGGTATTCATGACCTCATCCATTTATTTTAATTTAGGTAACTTGATTAGCATTTATACATTAGAACCCCTAAGTGTACGTTGAAGTGTAACTGCTTATGCACCTAGTTGTGTTGAAGGGGTGAAGAGAGTAACTTCAACCATTTCCAAAAATTTAAAGGGATATGGGTTATTTAGTTTGGTTTGTTAAAGACCTATCCCAATCCCCATTTACACATTCTATGCATTTATGAGTGAGATCAATAACTTTCTCCTATCCATGACTAAACCTATAATTTGTGTTTTTTGATTGTTTTGTTCTATTAAAATATGGGTCTTTATTTTTTTGCATGGGAGTATATCGAGAGCAGATAATAGAATACACTTATTTACCAAAGTCTATAATGTTTTTTCATTGTTCATCCCCTTTATTTTATGGATTTTTACATCTAATTTTCTCTTGCCAACCTTTTTAAATACACTGACTACCTATGCACAAGTGCTCTTCCTCATCTTTAATATTTTGTCTTTGATAGTGACCTTTTTTATCTATAAAATATTTAATTTACCCATATAATGTGTTTTATGTGACCCTATATCACTTCATTTAGCCACTTTATTTAATAAATCCACCTATCGCATCCCAACTCGATCTGCCTCAAACAAGACACAATATTTTGAAACACCATGTCATTAATGGTCTTACACAACTATTAGTAGTTCTTCTAACATACTTGTCTTATCATATTCACTTTAATATGCATAATTTAAGATTGATGTAGTTGCATAATGATTAAATAGGTGTTTCAATAAAATAAGGTAGTTATCAACACATTGATTATTGTGGATAAGATATCCTTAGCAGGTTATTCTGAAAAAGGTCAGTGCTATTAAAGGCCCACTTAGTAGTTATTTTTATTATAAATAGATTATCTAAAAAATTAAATTCATTAAGGAAATTGATCTGTGTTAATTCCCATTGCATCATGCCACTAATTTGGTTTACATTAAGATGAAGGATATTAAGATAGATGCAATCAACAAGCTGGTTGGGAATGGGTCCTATGAACTAGTTGTTAGAAAGATCTAATTGAACAAGAAAGGGAAGAAATTTACAAATATACTTTGGGATTTGACCTAAACTAATTTTAATGGAGACATATAAGTAAGACATTCTACCATAGTTCTTAAATCCACTTGGGAAACCTCCTTCTAGAGTCATTCCAGGGAGCTTAATGCTCAACACTTTCCTGTTATCATTGTGCCAGTAGTGAACTCCCAAAAAGTTACAGATGAAGAGACCCTATGATGTTGTTACCAAACTTCCATGTGAAGAGGGATTGGTTTGGGTCTTTCAATTCTTTTTTTTTCTCATTGAGGCATCTGATGTATAACTATTATTACAAACTATGGGATGGAGGTAGTACAATGGCACATAATTGACCACACCAAAAATACCTAAAATAACACTATTATACCTAACATTCCCATATATTAAGTTTTACTCTATGTTTTATGGAATTTATTTAAATAGATTACTCAATCTCCTTCTTCAACAACTATAAATAATGATATTTTACATTTCATAATAGCTTATTGAATGCCTTTTAGGAGTATTGTATTATGCGGGTTTTGGGACTTGGTTTTATTTGGAACTATTTTTTTTTGGATTTTATTTAGATATTAAGTTTGAAGTTTTATTCTTCAGTGAAAGTATTTAAGACTTGTTTATCAAACATTTTTCTTAGAACCTCTTTTTTGGAAACTTTATGGTTCGGGGTTTTTTCTTGCAACTTATTTTTGGAAACTTTGCGCTTCAGGGTTTTTGTTTGAGACTTGTTCGTCAGAAATTTTGTTTGAACATTGTTCTAAAGGATTTTTTTGGGATTTTTATATTGAAACTTTTGATTTAGATGATCTGTTCAGACATTTTGTTCAAACACTGTTCTAAAGAATTTGGTCTTCAGACATTTTTTCTTCTCGAATGTTGTGATGTGAGATTAAAGGTGATAAGGCTTAAGCCTACAACCATTTATACATACTAACAATATAGTTCCTTAAAAATCTTATATCATAATGGTACCATATTATGAAACTTCTTAATTAATGTAGGTTCCTTTTGATCTAGTGCACATCCTCCCTATAAATGCTTTAAACCTACTATCATATAATAACACTACCTGTTCCACATTAAAGTCTTTAGCTATTAAGTTGTGACCATGACATACCTTATGAATTAGTGTTCAAACAAGTCTTAAAATAATAAATTCACCATTAATTAATATAAAATGCATTTCCAATTTAGAATGTGTTTTGTTTATTATTTATGAATATCTCTGCACATTTACTCATATAGCCATAACTCGACTATCCCCTACATGCCACAATTATATCAAATCCCTTGAAATAACATTTTTAATCAACATTGAGGGTATTAAAAGTACCTTCAAGGTATACCCTATGAGATACCTTCAAATAAAATTCCAATTGTGTGCATATTCAAGGTATCTACTAGGAGAACCCTTGAAGGTACTACAAGACCCTTCAAGGTATCTCCTAGAAGATACCTTGAAGGACATTGTATTACCTTCAAGGGTACATTGAAAGTATCTCATAGGAAATACATTTCAAACATGCATAAGGTTACCTTTGAAGGTATTACAAGGCCCTTCAAGTTAGTTCCTAGGAGATACTTTGAAATAAAATTCCAATCGTGTACATGTTCAAGGTAGATACTAGGAGACCCCTTGAAGGTACTAAAAGGACAATCAAGGTATCTCTTAGGGAATACCTTGAAATAAAATTCCAATTGTATGCATGTTCAATGTATCTCCTAAGAGAAACCTTGAAGTGCATTATTTCACCTTCAAGGGTACCTTGAAGGTATCTCCTAGGTGATACCTTTCAAACATGCAGAAGGCTACCCTTGAAGGTATTACAATGCACTTCAAGGTATAGCTAAAGTTCTAAATTATCTTAACTAGATATTATTCCATAGATAGTCACTAGGATCTATCAACTAGAATTATTATGACACATTCTTCATTAACATAACTTTTGTAACTCACAATAGAAGTTTTAAAACTGCTATTGCATATATCAAACAATTAAGATATCAAATCAATGACAATAAATGGAAGAGACCACCATAAAACATAAACTTATGGAATAACCCAAAAGATTTTTTGTTTCTATTTGATGTCAAAATTTATCCTCTATGATTAGAGAGGGTTATACACTTTTTATAGGCTTGGGATGGGGCCAGCCTCATCTCTCAAGGAAAATTGAAGTAACACTCAACATCACCTTAGAGATAAAAAATGTTACAATAGGAATGATTCCAAAACAAGGCTTGATGTTATCATAGGGTTTATGTATGAGGTTGCAACTATAAATGGTGGAACTTGTGTACTAGTAATTATTATAGGTATTACAATTACAAATGAAATCATTGCCACTATATCTAAATTTATTATCATAGTGTGGCATGTCATTAAAGAGACCATTGTAACTAGAATATGAGTTGTAGTTGGAGCAATGGTCATGACTATAATTATTGGTGGGGTTACCATGGATGTCATGGCCTACTTACTTGATTGAATTTGGAAGTAGAGAGTATGAATAGCCTAGAAGTCAATTTCCACTATCTCAAAGTCCAACAAGGGTCTTTTGACAAGTTGAGGAATCTTATCCATAAAATTTATATGTATCTTTAGTGATGCCCAAATCTCTATGTAAATGGTTTCTACACTAAGAACCCTTATTCTATCAAAACTCACTAGTTGTTAAACTTCATTGATTGTTCTATAGATAATGCCCTCATACTCTAGTCTAAAACTATTGGTAGATGTGCAAAGAAGGTATTAAAAAATGGATCCATGTACCAAATATCTCTATGGAGTGAATAAATTACTGATCCTTATTTCTCCAAATAAAAACATAGCTTGTGTCTCCTGACTGATCAACTACAAGACTAAAGACTTCATGTCTTAGTGATATTCAATCATGGTGTCTCTCTTGGTAGCTACATAGTTCTATGCACAGGCAACATTAGGAGCTGATATCAAGTTGAAATGGGCATAATATTTGTTTCTAGATACTCTTCTAAAAATTTGTAGTTTAACCTCCATTTTCATCATATTCTTTGCCTCTAGATATACATTTCCCCATTAAGGTTTTGACACCCCTTTTGTATCTCTAATTAATTGGATGATATTATATCACTTCATGGCCATATATTGTATGTTGTCAATGATGTCCACTACAGGTTGAATGGTGGTTCTTCCTTATAATTATTTGATGGCTTGTTCATATCCTTTAAAAATTTCCTTGATCACCCCCTACAAAATCCATAAATATATAGGGGTTCTCTCGAGGTAGAGAGCTCACATTAGAGGAATGTAATTTTCTCCTTTTGGATAAAGATAAGATATATTACATTTATTCCGATTCCACCTCCTACCCTTATATAATGAGGGTATTCCTTTTGACCCTCCTTATGGTCTTTATCTCCTTATCAAAATGGAACTTGACCACTAGTTGCTCAATGACTGCGTAGTTTCCCCTACTCTCTTATACCTATTGTAGCTTTTGTAACCATTATAGTATGTTCAAGGTTATTGAATGCTCAGTGGGATTTATATGATTTACTAGAGTGGATTATTGAGGCTTTCCTAAAAGGAGCATGGGATTAAGGGAAGAGGGTGTTTTTGTGGGAAAGGTGGGATTTCCCACCTCCAACTAGTGACCTTCTTAGGGGGCATTATATCTAGAACTAGCTTGTTCTTTTTTAGATCCTTATGGGTGGTCACCACGGCATTATAGGTGTGAGTAGGCTAGGTTAGTGGCATCCCCATTTGGGTGGATGGTTGAGATAAGGAAATAGGTGAAGTAAAAATGGAGGCTCAGACTAGGCTCTCAAACAAGACTCATTTTTATGGTTGGGGAGGGTTAGTTGTGTTGAAGTAAAAGTATGTGGATGGAGTACTATGAATTTTTTTTAATTACTTAGTGGTTGAGGAAAATGTGAGCCTAGTAGTAGTGGTAGTAGGTGAATAATGGATTGGACTAACTTGAATCTCATTCAAATAATTTAAATAATGAGAGGGAGTGACAATATTGATTGAGATAATAGTGCAAATTATAGAATTTGGGGACAAAGAATAGTGGTCTAAGGTGATTAAATGTTGCATATAAACAACTAGGGGAACTATTATAGTAGTTGTCATTATTATCTATGGGGACAAAGGACCTAGAGACACTCTAATCCAAAACTTGAAATCTTTGGTTGAAAGATAATTCAAGAAACAAGAACAAAACAATTCAAATAATGCTATCTCTGAGAAGAGATGTTTTATTGATCAAATTTGCAAACCCAAACATATGCTTATCTCTGAGAAGAGATCTCTAATTTCCAATTTAGGTTACATCTTCATTTATACATGTTTTGAAGGTGTGGGGAGGATGTGGAAGGTCACTAATATCGAGGGAGATGAATTGGTTTGACTTCCATGATTTTCAACAATACAAAATTTAAGGAATTACTATTTTTAGAAACTTACTATTTTTAGATTGCACTACTAAAATTGAAATTTGGGACACTTTTATTGGGTTTTTTGGGGTCAAACTTAATTTATCAAAGATCAATTCCATCTCAAGATGTTCCCCTCATTATTATCTTTCCAATGGTTCAAACAGTGAGTCAATTGGAGCTACGATGCAAAAGTTATGGCTCCCAAAAGTTCTGCCATCAATTGGGGTGGACCCATCACCAGAATTGTCATTTGAATTGTTGTCTAGATCACACTCTCATTGATTTTCCATATATGGAAGCCATGGGTCTTAAATATACTTCATCCTTGGTGTCTCCCTCTTCTGAAAGTATCTTGATGGAAATTGGACTATCCCCAAAATCTCTATACCCCTTGAATGGGCCTCTTCTTCTTCAAGCCATTCATCATTAGGATTACTCTTAATAGTCTCACTAATAAATACTGAGAGTGATGTCTTAGATTCACCTTCCTATTATCCTTCATCTGAGGTTAATTTCTTCAATTCCTCATCACTATCGAATACCTCTATGAATTATATTATTATATAGCCCTTCCTTCCCTTCAAGTAACCCTTTGATCCCTCATTAGGTAACTCTTTGGTAGGTTCACACTATGGTGAGGTTGTGTTGTGTTCCCTTTTGTATTTAATAGGCTCCATGGTGGGGGTGGAATTTTGTGTGGATGGAATTGGAGCATAAATTGATGAAATAAGAGTGATATTTTGAGGAGATGAGGGGAGAGTGGATGGATTTAAACTAGTAGCTGAGGTGGGGAAGGAAGGAAGAGGAACTTCTTGTGCTATGATGAGTGGAGGAATGGGAAACATAGATAAGGATACACTTATCCCCACAGTAGTGGTTGTTGTATGAATTGGAGGTGAAGGTGGGAGAGGAGAATTGACTGAGGAGAGGAAGGAAGGAAGATGAAAGGGCCCCCTTGGGAAGCTCCAAAACCCAGTTCTCATTCTTAATAGTCTTGGCCTGCTCTTTGGTGGTTTTAGTATTATATTGTATGTGCTTAGCCACCACCATTGACATGGAAACATTATTCATCCTAGCGTGGACCTCTGAACCATTTAGTAAATTAATAAACACCTAATTATGCCAAGTGTGGACATTTCATTAGTTGATATTTACCCTTCCTTTGAGTCTTTTTACATGTTTGCTCATGTTCTCCCTAGTGTCTCATTCTCTATAGGGTACCCAATTAAAACCATAATGGGTTCAATTTTTCCCACTGGATGGAAGTGTTCCCATTTGGTGTATTGAATCTTGCCAATACTAAGGTGAGTCAGGTGCATAGCTCCTTGATTCTTATTGATTAGTTAAACATCCACTGATTTAGCTAATTAGGCAAAAAATTCTTATTCTATAACTTTGTCTAGGATCACCTTGGGTAGATACATAGGGTAATCTTTCATGTCCTCTATCCTAATTATGGTGTAGCTCAAATAGAGCCAATAATGCTCCATCTTGCCTATGCTCTTTTTTATTTGACTAGAGAGCTTGGACATATCTTTGCCATATATGGCCTAGTATACCATCAGGTAGATGGTCTCAATAATCTCGGTCATGTTCCTCTTAAACATGTGAATGTGGAGGATGTTGAACCTTTCACATATCTTGATCATAGTGTACTCTTTGAAAGGCTCCCAAGACTCATCAAAAGATGCATGGATGGTTCTAGTTAAAACATCCACCATGTAGGAGATCATATAGAAGTTGCGATTTGGGGTGTTGTTTACATTGGTTATTGTGTTGATGATGTTAGAAATGATAATTTACCCTATGGAAATTATCCTTTTATAGGTGAGAATAAGGTATAGTAGGGGAATTCACACCTCATTCACATAAGTTATTCTAGCAAAATTGTATATTCTATTTAACAAGGTCATGACAATTCTAACTCTAGGTCAGAAAGTGTCTATTGGGATAGCATAAATAACGCCTCTAATTAAAAAATTACTGGGGTCATGGGCCCATTCTTATATCTTGGTGGATACATTATTAGAATGTATCCAGGTATTCACTAGTGTTTGGTTGCATGCCATCTCAAGGGTAGGTAGCCTATAGTACCTTTCAAATGTTCTACCACTAAGGTGGGCTAATGGTGTGCTATTTTGGTGAAAGTGCAATATTTTGATATAAATTTTACCATTTTTAAATAATCAAAAAATAATCTTATGCAACAAATTACCTCGGTTTTAGGTGTGGCATCATGTAAACCCACTATATTGATTGCCCATAGGTCATCCTAGTACTTTGTGAGATTGTAGAAAGATGGTCCTCCAAACTCCAAGCTTTGGCCTTATCAACTTATTTCCAAATATAAGGGAATTTATTGAAATCATGTTTGATGGTAGATTCATCAAACACTATGTTAGTATATTATGTTATTGCTGCAATTGAATACATAGATGGAGGAGGTGAACTTTGAGATGAGGAGGCCATGATTATGTGATTGTGAAACAACTAGTTTGTAAGGGTTCAAAATTAAGATTAAAATTTTATAGTTTGATGGTAATATGATTTTAATTGGCTCTAAAAATTGCATATATTGCCTTTGGATTCACTGCATTTTCCTAATTGAAAGTAAAGCTATTCAATTCCTATGAATTAATGGTGTCAATGGCTTTGGCAGCTCACTTTTATTTTTTATATTTGAATTTCACTAGCTCATGGGGTGATAACACTTTGATCTTATCAAACTAATGGCATGGTGACACTTTGATCGTGTTAGACTCATAAGATGGTCACACTTTGATTGCATTAGACTCACAAGATAGTGTCATTTTACAAGATCACGTTGACTCACTTACTTAGGAGATTTCATATAATGAGATGATGAAATTTATCATGATCTCACTTTCCCACTTTCCCAAGTATTTATTACATTAATTTCCATCTATCATTCTCCCCGTAAATGATATGGAGACACTTGGCATAATCATGGAGAGTTGCTCGCTTGGTGAACTTGAAATATTTTTTGAGTGTTGAAATGTCATGGGTTCATAGGTGCATGTCACAAGTCCTTGAATATTTAAAAATTAATTCTTAAGATTAATATCATGGGTACCCTTGAAGGTATTACAAGGCCCTTCATGATATCACCTAGTACTGCTTTCAAACCTTCAAGGGTACCCATATGCATGTTTGAAAGGTATCTTCTAAGAGATACCTTCAATATTTTGGGTCCACAACAGAGGTTCAAATCAAATAAAATATCCCAAAATATAATAAGCTAATCATTTTCCATATTTTTTCTCAAAACCCCCATTTTTCAATATCATTTTGTATACTAATAAAATACATGGTTGAATATTAACTTAATTATCTATTTTTCTCTACATGGCTATTCCACTCTTATACATGTTTGAAATATATCTCCTAGGAGATACCTTCAAAGTAGGATGAAATGATAATTTAAGTATGTAGTATATGATATTAAAATCTATTTCTTTTTTGGATTGACATAGACTATCTCATTATAAAAATGTTATACATTACCGTTTTAACCTTTTTAGGTTTTAACATATCTCCATGATTATGTTATGGTATAATTATAGCTGTATCTCCTACATATAGGTATTTTAGTCATACAAAATGCAAAAATGGGTAACTTGAGTGTGGCTAATAACACTCAACCCATAAGTCCCTCTTTCTTGCTCTCATGACCCTCATAGGCATCTTTTCACTGATTCCCAGTCATCCATAGCCTTCCAAACCTAGTCCCAGCTCACCCAAACTTCTCTTTCCAAGATAAATCAATCCCCATATGTCTTATCTACTCAAAATAGTATCACTACACTTGGACTAAAGAGCTAGTGCCACTCCTGTTCACCTTCTCTAGTAGTAGATAGTGTTGTTTTAATTGCTTTAGTTGGCCTCAAATTTTAGGGTAAATTATCTTCTCTAATAGTAGTAGATGCATTTTTATGATAATTTCTAGTTTCTACTTCCTCTAAAGGAATCTATTTTACCTCATCTCTCCTACACATCACTTGTAATAGGATCAAGGCTAGATTACACTAATAAAAAATTAAACCATTTTGGAATTATGTTCACATCTATAGCTTTTTTTAATTTTTTCTTGCCCATTGCTTGGTATTTTTGTTTCAGGAGATGCGGAAGTGGGGGAGCATATTGCACATTACACAAAATTTTGATGCAAAGTACATCCCACTCTCCACCTCCCACCACTTTGCATTTTCTTCCCTTCAGGGACTTTACACCACCACTTGCATGTTCACATCATCATTGGTATCCCCATGGAACCCCATCATGGTATTAAGATCAATTTTATAAATTTTACATTTGATGGAAAAGCTCTACCATTCATCCTACCCAAGAACATAGCCTTAAAAATGTGTCTTTGTCTTATTCACTTACCATTCCTATGTGGTAGGTTCCATTGGTGTTGGGTTGTTTTAGCATGGACACATTATATGCTACATTTATTATTAATCTATACCTCCATGTCGGCATGCAACATTGGATTTATTGATGCCATATGGTCAACCTAACATGGCCTAGCTGTGTGTGCCTCAAAATACATGGTGTATAATACAACACCAACATTGGCTCTTGCTTGGGGATGTACACCCGCTATGGGTGTGCAAAGAACCCCAAAACATAAGACTAGGTTCCAATCTATTAGGTTATGGAGTCAACACTTGAGAAACTTATTGAAAACATTCATGAAGGCTCAATAAAACATGGAAAACTTATACAAAATCATATCAAGAGGATCTAAAAATGAACACAAAACAAAAGGAAAGGAAATTATACAAATAAGGCCCAAAGTAGAGGGGTAATAGAAGCAACAGAAGGACAAAACTATACAATATACAATATGGTACATTGATTATGGACTTAGTCAAGGAAGTGCTTCAGATGTTTGTTATTAAATGGAATCTCCAGTATTTCACCATCTAGATCTCTCAGGAAGAAAGTGTATTCCACAATCTAACAATCAATTGAATAAGGACCCATCCACAAGGTATCAAACTTTACATACTTACTTTTCTCCTCATACCTATTATCCCAAAGTAGAACCAAATCACTTGGAAATTTCTTAGAGTGACCTTTCTTTAAAATATTTTCTTCAACCTTCCTTGAACTTGAGGTGTTTTTTTTTGTGAGGTTACCTTTGAGTTTAATCAAGATCAACAATTTGGATAACCGTAATTTCATAGTGGTTGATTTGTTCATCGTCTTATAGTGGTTACATGAGCTAATAGGTTGTCAACTATAGATTCATAGGCATAACTTCTTGATCTCCATAAACCAGATTAAAAGGGCTCCTACCTATAGCTTTCTTAGGCATAATCCTATTAGCTCATAAGGCAAAATTTAGTTATTCACCCCACCTCTTCTTATTTGCTTTCAAAGTTCTTATAATAATCTTGAGAAATTTCTTATTACTTGATTCTGCCTGCTCTTTCCCTTGAGGATTGTAATCAGAATCATAAGTCAGTTCAATCCCATAGTCTTTGTACAATGCCACCAAAGGTTTAGATTTGAAACTCATGACATTATCAACAATTATCTTAATAGGTACACCAAATCTATAAATAATCCAATTTAGTAAGAAATCCATGATTACATGGTGTGTGGCTCTCCTTATAGGGATTGCTTCAACCCATTTATTGAAGTAATCAGTTGCAACTAGTATCTATCTATGCCTAACACTTGACAAATCAATAATTTCTCCAATGAAACCCATTCCCCATTTCTTGAATGGGCCTTTAATCATCACATGTTGAAAATTAAGAGAACTTGAAGCTTTCATCCTCCCAAAAAAGCACTGGCATTTATCATACCTTCTAACCATTTGAGCAACATCCTTAAAAAATGATGGCCACCAATAACAAGCTCTCAAAATTTTATGAGCTATAACTTTAGGTGCAAAACAGCCTCCACACACTCTAATATGGAAGTCTTCAATCAAGATAGTAGTATGTTCTTCTAACACACATCTTAGGAGAACACCATCTAGATTCTTCCACACAAGTCCATTTTCAGTCAAGAGGTACTTTCAGGAAACATGTTTGAGAGTTATCCTTTGATTTTTATCCAAGTTAGGGGGACAATTCAAATTTTGAAAGTAGTAAACAATATCGTTATACCATAGAGATGCATTAAATTGACTCAAATAATCATCAACATTAAAAATAATAGTGTTTACCTCAATAGCTTGCAAATTGGTTTCAGCTATAAGCTTGGCTAAACCCATCCCTCTAACTAAATTGATGGTTTGGATATCCATATTATAATCTTTTAGTTTGTTGACCCAACTGAACCTCTTTTTGGATACTTCAGTCTAAGTTAAAATTTCCTTCACCATGGCATGTGAGATGTAGGCAATAATCCTTGAACTCAAAATATATGGCTTGAACATTTTAACAACCTTCAAAAGAGTTAAAGATTATTTCTCCATAATAGTGTATTTCATTTTAGGACCTTGCATAGCTTTGCTAAAGAAAACTATGGGATTCTCATGACCATATTCATTCTTTTGTAATAGGATAGTATAAATAGTATTGTATGATGTAAAATAAATACTTGAAATGGCTTTGTGTAATCAGGACTAGCCAAGATAGGAGCATACTTCAAAGCTCCTTTGATGTCACTAAATGCTTGCATGACCTTCTCCTCCCACTTGATGGTTTGGTCTATCTTAAGAATAGAATTAATAGGCAGAGTGATCTCTAAAAAATTAGACACAAACCTCCTTACAAAGTTGATTTGTCCAAAGAAAGACTAAATTCCTTTCTTTGATTGTGGTATAGGTAGATTTTCAGTGGATTCAACCCTTTTAGGATCAATCATGACACCCTCTTTAGAAACTATATGCCCCAGCAACTTAGCTTTTTATACTCCAAAGTGGTACTTCCTAGGATTAAGAAAAATGCCAAACTCCCTACATCTGATCAACAACTTTTCAAGATGCTCCAAATGTTCTTATCTTATTTTGGAGTAGATAGTAATGTCATATCGATATAAAATAATAAATTCGTTAATTATCCCTACAAAGTTAATATCCACACCTCATTGGAACATTGCACCAGCATTCATCAACCCAAAAGGCATCCTCATATATACATAAGTGCCCCAAGCTATTCTGAATGTAGTCTTAGACCTCTCAAACTCTTTGACCACAACCTAGTTGTACCTTGAGAATATATCTAATGTGGACAACATTTTTGATATTATAACACTTTATATTAGGTTATCCATATTGGGTAGGGGATAATTATCTTTTAAATAATTTTTATTCAAATTTTGTAAATCCACACACACGTAGATGTCACTATTCTTTTTCTATATAGGGACTAAATTTTAAACCCATGATGAATACCTGATGGGTTGAATGATACCACCATCCATTAGCATCTTTAACTCTTCCTACATCTTGGTCACAAGATGGGGTTAATAGGTCTCTATTTTTGCCTAAAAATCTAACTATCATGTTACAATGGGATGACATGTTGGAACAAGTATTCCCTATACGCTTTCATCTTAGAATAAGACCATGCTAAGAAATCTTAGTACCTCCTTAATAGATTCATGTAAGTTTTTTTCTCAACTACACTTAAGTGAGTACCCAACCAAACCTTCTTTGGATTCTCATGAGAACCCAAGTTGCACTCAATTACATCTTTTGAAATGAATGAGTCTCTTGACTTGATTCTATCAGCTCCATCAAAATGTGCTTCCAAACTGACTAGTCCTCTTGGGATAGTGTTTTTCTTCAACTAAATGATTTCCTTTCCAAATAAGGTCTCCTTCCCATCACTGACCTGAACCATAGATTCCAAGTCTATGAATCGATCATGGAAATCAATGTCATAGTTCAGATGCCTCTTAATTTGTTCTTCATCATCAAATATTTACCAATGATGAAAATTGTCTAGGATTGAAGGCCTGACAAGCACCTCCACTTGATACTAACAATGAGGGATCATATTTTCAATATCAAACTAAGAACCTAACACTACAAATCTATCAACTTTTTGGCTGAAACTTTAATCATGATAACAAATATTGAAATCATCAAAGAACTCTAGCAAGTCCCAAATAACATTTGGATACTATTTCAACTATTTATTTTTCATGGCAAAATCACTATGGACTTGCTTTACCACCAACTCGAAATCACCTTTCATAATCAAACACATGATTCCATATTCATGGGCAATCCTTAAACTAAGGAAGAGTGCCTCATACTCAATAGTATTATTTGTGCACTCAAAATAAAGCTAAAAAGAAAACATAAAACATTTACCATTAGGGGCATAGAAGACAACCCCAACTCTGTATCCAAGATTAGAGGAAGTTCCATCAAATCACATCTTCCAAACTACATTTTCTTTGTCAAGATCAACATCAAGAATAATAGGATGCTCATTGGCATCAAAATTCCTAACAAAATTTTCAAATTCAACATCTATGTAAAATACTTCATTAAGAGAAAATTTTGGATCTTCAATTACATGTAACATATTCAGCTCTCTATAAATTTTGACCATCTTACCTCCCAAATAGAATGGTGGTGTAGAAAAGGTCCATTTGCACACTTCCACCCATAATAGTAGCCTATTTATGTGATAGCAACATCCCCCACTTAGGCACGTATTCCACAACCACCACATCCATATTCAATTACTTGCCTAGATGCACTACCAGTTGCACTACCAATCGTTTGACTTGTCTAGCAACTAGAACTTCTAGTAAAATCCATGGTATAACACTTACCAAAGTTGATGTAATCTTAACTTTGATCTCATTTAATACACACGAGGGAATCACATTGCAAGAAGATCTAGATTTAAACATATAATTATGAATAATTAGACCATTGATTAAGAGAGTAGTGTAAAATGGGTGCACATTCAGTTGACTTTCTACAACTGTAGCCCCCAAATAGACCTCTAAAGCAGGCTCAAAAACCTCTTCTGGTTATTCATCACTTTTTGGGGTTGTTTGGGGTAACTCAATGTCATTTGTAGCTGAATTATCACCAAATTCCAAATATTCAAAGGCTTTCTTCCTATGTTTAGGTACTCATAATAATTCAACAAGTGATACAGTGATTTTCAATTGGCTCAACACTTGGGCGGGCCATATCATATATGCTAGATTAAGGAAGAGGAGTATTTGATGGAAGGGTAACAACACCTTCAATTGGGATACAACCATTTAAAGAATGAAGTGGATTAGGTTGGGATAGATTTACACTCTTAGTAGTAGTTTTCAAGGGTGAATTTTGTATAACCTCATTCACACCCTTAGGGATACTAGACAAGATGGGGACTCTATTCTTCATGAGAGCACCTTATGGACTAGAAAATTGGGAAATGGGCACCAGTTTGGAATACTTAGGGACTACTTTAGTTTTATTAGCTTCATTATTAGCATCCCCTACTTTGGTATTTTTAGGGGCATTATCCTGAGGAGTAACAACTTAATATTTGTTTCTCAAGTGATGTTCTTTCTCTTGGGCAATTGTTGCATTAATTATCAACTGTCTATCCTCAACTAATAGAATTATTCCATCATATTTCTTAATCATCGTAGATCATAATAAATCAAAATCTTGGATGGGTAATTAATATGCTTGTACCATATTAACATCACAAGAAAATTTAGTAGTTGGGACACCTACCTTTTCAACCACACTCCAGAATTGATTGATAATAGTATCACTCAACAATTTTATGGAGGTAATCATCTCATTTTGGCAGATTTGATAATTGAACATTAGGATCTCATCATCAGATGATGTAGACTCAAATTCATTCACATTTTCATCAATCAATTCAATCATATCACATGGGGAATGTATAAGTAAGCACTTGTCACACCAATCAATATCAATGTCACAATCTATAGGATTCACTTTAGCATTTAAAAGATCAAGCACTTCTTTTCTAGCCTCTTTATTCTAATTTCTATCAATTCTTTCTTCATGTACATGCCTCTTCCTTCTATCATTATCTCAATTTTGGAAAGTAGGCCCTCTTTGTGCTTGATTCATATTTGGAGCTTGTTCATAACTGGGGGACACTTGAGGGACCCCCTTTTCAGCTCTAGCCAACTTATATGACATTTATTTGATAGCAAAGGCCAAAGTCTTAACAGTCTCTTCAATGATGGTTGTCTTAGCAGATTATACCTTTTATGGATTAACTAATTTTACATCATCCCATTTGTTCATGGGCTTTCCCACAGCCTTGATGTTATTTTCAATTTGGATGGCCATATTAAATTTCAACTGTAAGTTAGTAGGAGCCTTGTCCCGTAATTAGTACACAACCTTCTTGTCAAAATCATTATAGCACTTTATCAAGCACATTGTATCACTGAGCCTAATGGTTTTTAGCAACTACATCATAGTCTTATTGAACTGAGTGTTAAATTCCTGCACACAATCATTATGATTCTTCTTGATATTTTCAAACTCAACCAAAAGAAACCTTGGATCAATCCTAGCATCATACTAAATTCTAAAAACATTTTTCATCTCTTCCCATGAATCAATGCATCCAATGGGAAGGGAATTAAACCATTCACAAGAATATTCCTCCAGCGCGTGTACAAATAAATTAATGCATACATCCTCATACTCAACCTCATAATCTTTAATGATGTTTTGAAAAGCCCGTAGGTGTTGATCACCACTCACTACATTGTTCCTTTGAAATTTTGGGAGACATTTCCTAACTTCATTTGGGACCTCATTAGGATAGCCTTCCATATCATCAAAATTAATAGGCCTGAATCTAGGAATGTGTAGTGTAGGATGTGCATTCTCATCTTGGTCCTATGCCTCATGATTGGTTCAATAGTAGGTCCAATAACAAATGGAAAATGGATACAAGAGGGTGAATGAGGTGGACTTGGTGGATTAGACTTGGGAGGGAATTCAACAGGTTGAAATGGAGATATAAAATAAATAGGACTATGTGTTTCAAAATTAATAGATATGTGATAGTCCTCAATAATGGGGAGTTTAACAAAAATATTAAGACTATCAGAATCTTGACAATATAAAGAGTCTTTAACAGCTGAAATTCAACACACATATGAGTGGGCACGCATACACACACACAGATATATATATATATATATATATATATATATATATATATATATATATATATATATATATATATATATATATATATATATATATATATATAGTCATAAAGATAATACATGTACATTAATTAATAAATAAATTTATTTTATAATGACTTGAACCCATAAGAATTTTTTTGAAAAACAAAATACAGTCATCTTAAAATGACTTAAACACACAAGTAAAATTTTGAAAAAAATAATAATTTATTAAAAGTTTCATAAAATCCTTCACATGTTCATAATTATTTATAATTTTATTTTAAATAATTATATTATTACCAAAATAAATATTATTTGTATTTAATGCATGGATCATCTCATTGTTACATTTTTAATTACAAAATAAGTTATGGATGAGATTTGATTGGTAACAAGATCTGAGATTAGACACTCGTCTTCCCTATTTTATATGATTTTAAATGTCTTTAACACCTTAGAATATAATGTACATGTCACTATGAACTTAAGCCAAATTTAGGAAGCTGTTAATTTTGCAAGTTATTATATGTTATAAGTACATAAAAAATATTTGAAAGTCTCTTGATATATATGCATAAAAAGTATTCAAAAGTCTCTTGAAATAATCACAAGATATTTCTTTTTTGTTTTTTAAAAATTAATGGCAAATTAAATTTTCATTCTTCGCCAAATTATCCATAGACTTATCAAGTTAGATTTCAAATCTCATATTTGTAAGATCTAAAGGCTCACTTATCCATAAAAAAGTTGTGGTTCTAAGGACAGCTAAATTTTATTTGGGATTGCATTTAGATAAAATAATTTATAAAAATCTATAATAAATTGAAAATTATTTATGAATAATATAAATTATTACTATAAGTTCAAGTTCATGAAACATATATTTGTAAGAAATTATGATTTTTTTAAATCATAGTATAAAAAATATTATTAACATTAAATGAATATTAATGATACGTTAAATATATAAATCTAAATCATATTTACTATACAAATAAATACCTTTCAATGAGTAATTGACTAACATGTAAACATTATTATTAAACATTAAATATACTTTATCAAAAAACTTCACATTGAAATCTTATTCTCTTATCCAAATTTATATGTGAGCTCAAATAGAAATATTATCCAAATTTTGATGTGAGCTCAAAATAAATCTTACCCAAATTTACATGTTAGATCAAACATATATATTATCCAAATTTAATATGTTTTTCAATCCCATAAGACATTCTTGGCTGCATGTGAACATTAACATCTAAATTAAATGAAACCGAACATCTTTCCCTTACTAAACCTATTGAATTAATGGTTCCTCTCCCTTTACAACTGAATGGGACCTGTATGGCTTGTATCTTGCTTCCAGTCACATCATCATAATACAACAAGTTAAAATTATAGTTTTTCACCCTAACCACCATTAATGGCTAATTTAGGGTAGCATGCTATTTGTTTTTCCACTCATTTTAGACCCCATTAACTTATCTTATCATCATATAATGGATTTACATACTATATTTTTCAACCCATTTTTTGCATGTATGAAATGTTTTTAAAGAAGTTTTTTTAGAGGAAGAAACTCAAGTCAGGGGAAAATTTTAAAACCTCTAAATATGATGGGAGTGATTGGGTTAGCTAAGGTGGCCAAAGATAAGTTCACAAAGAAACATAGGTCTTCCAAATCCCATTTATTCATGAATTCTAAAGCAAAAATCATAGGTAAAATACATTAACGACATTCATGATAAGTGATAGATAACCCAAAAATATTTGTTCAACTACATCCCCTTGGAATCAACCTCTCTCACCCATTTTTCCATGTAGAAACATTAATCACTTGTAAATTATTTTTACTATACCTTGTGTAAATTGTCAAAAATATCTAAAATTAAGGAAATACATGATATATTATAGGGCTTGTGTTTACGTTTATCTAGGGATTTAAGCACCTTTGACTTACTAGGAAACTATACAGCAACAATAATGAAAAAACAAACATCATTATTATAAAAAATTTAATGACATGTATATAAAACCCTTATTATGTGAAGTGCTTGTTAATTCAATGGTTTATTTGGCATGAACATGCATTCTTAAATGATAAATTGTCTAATGATTGTTTGGTTTTTTTATAATTCTTATCATTGTTCAATATAATCCTATGTACAATTACATAAATTATATTTGTATCACTTATATGTAAATTAAATATAATGCTTGTGTATTTATAGATAAATTGAATTCCAATGAGGACATATTAATGCCTAAACCAACATCAAATGGGTCTAAAAGTGAAAAAATATGGAACAAGGTATCATGTGTGAATAGGTGGAAGGGACCACATGAAAGGCCAATAAATGTCGATAATGTCCCTAGTGTGCCTAGAAACATTAAGGATTATATAGATAGAAATATTGACACATGGAGGATGAACATGGGAGAGATGGAAGGCGAGAGGTAAATGTAGCTTCTTGACTTCTTTTTAAATTCTATCCATTGGAAGATGGTGTGTGTTCACAATGTTGAATTTGAATTAAAATTTTAACTGTAAGTATACAAGTGTTGTAGTTCATTTACACATTTAGATAACACACGATATTGTTATTATTTTATTTGTAACTCATATGAATTATATAGATACCAAGTAATCAATAAAACATTTATCATTTTTTGAAGCTAATATTTCTCTTGGATCAAGTTTTATGCATGACTTAATATTTTGTATCTCTCAGAATTTATTTTCATTATGTAATTTTATGAGTTCAACATCTTTATTTAATGGTTTTCACCATTTATGGACCTCATAATTATATAAATTTTTGTGAGACCTCCTAACTCTCAATACATGTCCTTAAAGTTTGCTTTATTTTGTCTAAGTTTTATTTTTTTTTCATTCTAGGGCAAGGATAAAAAACATGTTTTATAGGCAACCTCTAATTTACAATACATATATCAAAAGGTAAGAATGTAAAAAATAAAACTTTGAAAATAAACCCCAAAATTAATATTTTTGTAATACTCTCAGATCGACTCCAAAGTTGAAGGCTAAGATCAAGATGGTTCCAAACAATTCAATTTTAGACAATTGTCATCAAATCATGAGTTCTAAAATGTTAAATATTAAAAAACATGTGTGAATACCCTTCTTTTTTATACCAAATATTTAATTAGATTTTATTATTATATATTTTTGGTATGCTTAATTAAATATTCTTATATTAATGTGTATATTATGTGTTATATTTATTTAATTTTTTTTTGGGTAGACCAAACACTCTTTCTTCCACCTAAGATGGGACAGATATACCTCCCTTATGATTACATAACTTATCAATCCTCGAAGAAGCAACTGGCTCATTAAGGCCACAATTTTCACCTTTCTCCACATGTTTGAGGCTATCAATTTTGATAGTTTTCATATACAACTATAATTAATTCATGCCTCTTCAAAAATTCGAAAGGATACAAGATCAGGGTTTGGGTAAGGGATGTGCATTTAGGTATGGAAACCAAAATCCACCAAGTAGACATAAATGAAAATCAAGACCCAAAATAAAAGAACATAAAATCATAAAATAAAATTAAAGCATGCTTAAGAGATGATTAGTTTAAATGATCACCATGGGCACCTAAGAGAGAATAACATAAATCACAAAGGAAGAAAATATAACCAAGGAAATCAACTTAGAGAGAGCTTGAAGCACCATTAATGGAGGATTACTCTTCATCTCGCCATTGTAGAACTAAAAGCTTCTCTTATTTCTTTCTTTGCCTTCGGTTCATTTTCAAAAAAACTTAGTAAGATTACAGAATGATATTGTACAAGGTGTTTACACATGAGCATAGAGATACATGCATCATCATGGGCATCTCATTATCAACCTATGTGAGTGTTCTAATTTTGGGAGTAGGAAACAAAATTCCACTTGAACATCGACATCCAAGGTTTATATGTACAAGTCAATTGAATCAACAGAAGGAATAGGTACATCTAAAAGCATATTAGAATTATCCTTTTTTACCCCTTCATGAGGGATACTTACATAGTATTAGCAAGAAGACGAGAATGACAATCAATATAATGATCAGAGATAACCCCATGGTTACACTAGAAAAACTCATATATGGGAGGGTGTTATTTCTTCTACTAAACCTACTAATAATGAGAAGAAACATGAGTGTAACAATAGGCAATACATTGAACAAAAAGGTTATATAAAAAATCATTTTAAACAAAGGTCTTTAAAGAGGAGATATACAGTCCAGGCACTGTGAATATATTCCACCTTGCAAAGTGAGAAAGTGGCTCAGACAAGTCTAAAATAGAACAACATTTCATTGATATATTGACCCTAAAACTCTCATCCATATTGACAAATGAACCATCCAAATTAGTCAATTGTTTGATATGGTCATCCTTGCAGAGGATAGGTAGAAGATTGTAAAATCTAATCCATAAAGGAGTAGTATAAATAGTCACTTTGTCCACATCAAAGAATGGATACCAGGGCTAAAGTAAGAGGTCGTGAGTGCCCGAAAACAAAGGACCAGACATCCTAACAAAGTTAAAATCATCATAAAAATTGAAAGTAACTTGGAAGAATCCTCTATTAAGCAATAATAAGGATGTAGGGTGTATAATACTTCATTTATAGGAGACCTAATATGTCAACTCAATTACTTGTAGAGAAAGTCCCAAACACTTGCCAAACAAGGTCCTTCTATAAATCTCTTACTCCATCTCCAAAATGATCATATCATAAATAAAGATACTGGTAGAGTTTTCAAAGAG
This sequence comes from Torreya grandis, assembly GCA_037957365.1. Classification (NCBI taxonomy): domain Eukaryota; kingdom Viridiplantae; phylum Streptophyta; class Pinopsida; order Cupressales; family Taxaceae; genus Torreya; species Torreya grandis. The sequence continues at coordinate 1,060,035 of JARHVA010002552.1, read as the reverse complement.
GGAAACATGAATATTTCCAACTAAAAAACTTTGGT